>JAAAKG020004850.1:0-21526 GCA_010014905.2 Druon quercuslanigerum | reverse complement strand
TATTTTTATTATTTATTTATTAATATAAAAATATTATTTTAAGAATTTTAATTAATTTTAGCCTATTTTGAAATATTTTTAATTATTTCAAAGAAGTTAAAAGGATTTAAAAAGAATGCTTAAAAATAGAATGATTTTTAAGAAATGTCAAAGGATTTGCAAGAGATTTTATCAGATTTTAAGTCAGTTTGTGTGATTTCAAAGAATTTCAAGCGAATTACTGAAAAATCATTGAAAAAAATTTTAATGAATTTAGAGAGATTATGGAGGATGTAATGTTTTTAATATTTTAACAAATCGAAGAATATTCAAAAGATTTTTAATTAATTTTTTTCAATTTCGAAATATTCTAAATGGTTTTAAAGAAGTTGAAGGATATTCAAAAAAAATCGGTAAATTTTACAGAATTTCAAAAAATTCAAGTGTCTTTAAGGACTTACTATAGGGACTTGACAAGATTTTAAAAATATTTTATAAATTTTAAGAGATTTAAAGGCATGTAAATTTTTAAAAATTTTTAAGGATTTTAAGAGATTTTAATTAATTTTAGCGAATTTTGAAATATTTTAAATAATTTCAAAGAAGTTGAAGAAAGTTTAAAAAAAAATGTGGAGAGCTATAAGGATTTTTAAGAACTTAAGTGATTTCAAGGAATTACTAGCACTTGGCGGGATCTTAAAGTTTATTTTTAAATGATTTAAAAATAATCCAATCATAATTTCAAAATTTTAAGAATTTGCAAGAGATTTTTTTTAAAGATTTTACGACAGTTTTAGTGATTTTAAACAATGTCAGGCGAGATATTGAAAAATTATTGAAAAAGATTTTAATAAATTTTAAGAGATTTCAAGGGATTTAAATTTTTTTTAAAGATTTTCAAGATTTTTAAGAGAACTTTTAAGGAACCTAAGAAAATTTAAAGGATTTAAAGAGATTGTAATGAATTTTAGTCAATTTTTAAATGTTTTAAATAATTCCAAAGTAGTTGAAGGGAGCCTAAAAAAGCAGAGGACTTTAAGGATGTACACTATGTACAATCAATCTCAAAAGTTGCCTATCTATAAATGATTTATAAAATCGTTAAAAAAATATCTTTTATCAATTACTGTAAGTATTGATAGAGGGTTCTCAGCACACTTTAGAAAATAATAATTCTTGTTTAAACTGTTTACTTAACAGCAGTTACTTTAAGGTTTAGTTTCTTCTTTCTTTCTTTCTTTCTTCTTTCTTATTATTATAAAAAATCATAGTTTTAATTTTAATAAATTTTAACAAAAAAGAATTGTAGAGAATCCTCCAAAGAATTAAATAAGGTCTTGATCATTAGGAATAAATAAGAATTGTAACCTTTCCCTAAAGAGAAAGCAAAGTCTAAAACTCTAAATAACAACTGTTACATAAACAGTTTAAACTAGAATTATTTTTTGTAAAGTACACTTAGAAGCTTCTGTCAAAATTTCCGAAAATAAGTAATAGATCTTTTTTTATTTATTTTATAAATTATTTTAAAGATTTGCGACTTTTGAGATTGATTGTACGCAGTGTAGATCCTTAAGGATTTTCAACCAATCGTACAGGATTTCTAAGAATTCAAGTGATTTTAAGAAATGACTAGGGTCTTGGCGGGATCTTAAAGCTACTCTTTAGGAATTTAATATTAATTTAAAAAGCTTCAAGGATTGACAAAATATTTTGTAAGATTTTAAGATATTTTTAGTGATTTCAAAGAATTTCAAGCGAGTCTTTGAAAAGTTATTTAAAAAGATTTTAATGAATTTGGAAAAATTAAAAAATTTTAAGAATAGTCAAAAGGGTTAAAGGAATTTAATAAAATTTCAAGGATTTTAAGAGATTTGAATTAATTGTAATCATTTTCGAGAAACTACGAAAGATTTTAAATGATTGTAAAAAAGTACAAGGGATTAAAAAAACGGAATAGTTTAAGGATTATCAAATATTAAAAAATAAATTAAATATTAAATTTTATTGTTAATCGATTTGAAAATATTTTAATAACTTGTAGTGACGTTAAAGAACAGCGGTTAATTGAAAAGTTATTTAAAAAGATTTCAAGGGATTTGAAAAATTCGATGATTCGAAGGATTTTCAAAATATTTAAAGGACTTTAAGAATTGTTTTCAGTCAAGTTTGAGGTTTTCGTAAAGATTTGAAATGATTGTAAGAATTTGAAGAGATTTCAAAAAAAAAAATTGGAGAAGTTTAAGAATGTTCAAGAAATCTTATAGGATTTATCTCGGTCGGTAACGTCAAAATCTATAAGGCTTTGCCACTTGGTGGACTTCAAAGCATTGTTTAGATAGGAATTTAAATTTTAATGATTTTAATGATTTCAAAGGATTCAAAGAAATATTAAAAGAAAGTAGGAAAATTGAACAATTTTCAAGAAATTTTCAAGATTTTTTTTTTAAATCCAAAAAGATTAAAGGATTTACAAGAAATATAAGATTCTAAAAAAGTTTAAGTGATTTTAAAAATGAAAAATGAGTTACGGAAAATTTATTCAAAACTATTTTAATGAATTTGAACAGATTTCAAGGGATGTAAATTTTTTTTTAATATTTTAAGAAATTTAAGAAATTCTAAAGGATTTTAATTAATTATAGTCAATTTCCAAAGATTTTTAATGCTTTTTAAGAAGATGAAGGAATTTCAGAAAAATTCGTAGAAGATTAGGGATTTTCAAGAAATCTTTAAGGATGTATAAAAATTCAAGAGTTTTTAAGGAATGTAAATAATGTAAAGGATCTTAAGAGATTTTAATTAATCTTATTCAATTTTTAAAAATTTTAAGTGATTTAAAATCAGTTTAAAGAAATTTAAAAAATTCGGTGAACTTTAAGGATTTTCAAGAACTCTTACAGGATTCTTAAAAATTCAAATTATTCGTAGTATTTACAAATAATTTAAAAAGGTTTAAAAATATTTAAGAGAGACTTTATAAGATTTTAAAACAGTTTTAGAGCTTTTAAAGAATACAAGCATGTTATTGAAAATTTATTTAAAAAAATTGTAATGAATTTGAAAATATAGTCAAAGATATTAAGGATTTTTAAGAGATTTAAAGAAATCTAAAAAAATTACAGGATTTTAATAGGTTTGAATTAATTTTAATCAATTTCGAGAAACTTAGAAATATTTTTAATAATGATTTTGAAGTTTATTTTTAAAGGAGTATACAAATTTTTTAAAAAGTTTAAGGATTCACAAGAGATTTTATAAAGTTTTAAGACAGTTTAAGTTATTTTAAAGAATTTCAAAAGAGCTATTAAAAAGATCTTTAAAAAGATTTTAATGAATTTGAAGATATTATAAAGGATGTAATTTTTTAATATTCTCAGGAATTTAAGAATAATCAAATGATTTGAAATCATTTTTCTCAATTTCGAAATATTTTTAGTGGTTATATAGAAGTTAAAGGAATTTTTTAAAAAATCGGGAAATTGTACAGGATTTCGAAAAATTCAAGTGACTTTAAGGACTTACTATAGGAACTTGACAAGATTTTAAATAGATTTTAATAAATTTTAAGAGATTTAAAAGCATTTAGAAAATTTATAAGATTTTCAGGATTTTCAATAAATTTTAAGTGGAAAAAAATTGTTAAGGATTTTAAGAGATTTTTATTACCTTTAGCCTATTTTGAAATATTTTAAATGATTTCAAAGAAGTTGAAGGGATTTCAAAATAATGCAGAAAAAAAATGGTTTTCAATAAATTTCAAAGATTTTTTAAAGAATCTAAAACGGTTTAAGTATACCAAAAATATTTTTAATAGTTTTAAAGAAATTGAAGGAATTTCTGAAAAATTCGGGAAAGTTTACAGGATTTATAAAAATTCAAGTAATTTAAAGGACTTACTAAAGGGAAAGGTCAAGATTTAAATAAATTTTAAGAGATTTAAAGGCATTTAAAAAAATTCTAAGATTTGAAGGATTTTCAAGAGATTTTAAGGATTTCAAAATTGTTTAATGATTTTAAGAGATTTGAATTATTTTAGCCGATTTTGTAATATTTTAAATGATTTCAAAGAAGTTGAAGAAAGTTTTAAAAAATTTTGAGGATTTTAAATAATTTTAAGAAATTCATTTATTTTAAGGAATTACTAGGGACTTGGCGGGATCTGAAAGTTGATTCTTAAAGGATTTAAAAATAATTTTAAAATAATTCAAAAAGCTTGAAGGATTTACAAAATATTTTATAAGATTTGAAGATATTTTTAGTTTTTTCAAAGAATGTCAAGCGAGTCCTTGAAAAGTTATTTAACAAGATTTTAATGAATTTAAAAAATGTAAAGATTTAAAAATATTGAAGAGGATTAAAAGTATTTAATAAAATTCCAAGGATTTTAAGAGATTTGAATTATCTTTTCAGTCAATTTTCAGAAACTTTGAAATGATTTAAAAAAAAAACGGAATAGTTTAAGGATTATCAAGAAATATTCCAGAATTTTAAGATTTCAAGTAATTTCAAGGAATTACTAGGGACTTGAAAAGATTTAAATATGATTTTAATCAACTTTAAGAAATTTAAAGGCATATAAAAAAATTCTAAGATTCTCAAGATTTGCAAGAGATTTTAAGGAAATTAAATTTTTTTTTAGGATTTTAAGAGATTTTAAATAATTTAAGCCTATTTTAAAATATTTTAAATCATTTCAGAGAAGTTAAAGGGATTTCAAAATAATGCAGAGAAAAAAGAATGATTTTTATAAGATTTTAAAGCAGTTTATATGATTTTAGAGAATTTCAAGCGAGTTACTGAAAAGTTATTCAAAAAGATTTCAGTGAATTTGAAGAGATTATAAAGGATGAATTTTTTAAAATATGTTAAGGAATTTAAGAATAATCAAATGATTTTAATTAACTATTCTCAATTTCGGAATATTTTAAAAAGTTCTAAAGAAGTTGAAGGACATTCTACAAAAATCGGGAAATTTTCCAGGATTTCTAAAAATTCCAGTAACATTAAGGACTTGACAAGATTTAAACAAGATTTTAATAAATTTTAAGAGAGTAAAAGGCATTTAAAAAAATTCTAAGATTTTCAGGATTTTCAAGAGATTTTAAGGAGTCTAAAAATTGTAAAGGATTTTAAGAGATTTTAATTAATTGACTACCTATTTTGAAATATTAAAATGATTTCAAAGAAGTTGAAGGGATTTTAAAAGAATGATTTTCAAGAAATGTCAAAGATTTTTGAAAAATCTTAAAAGCTTTAAGGATTTGCAAGAGATTTTATACGATTTTAAGGCAGTCTTTGTGTTTTTAAAGCACTTCAAGCGAGATACTGAAAAGTCATTTAAAAATATTTCAATTAATTTGAAAAGATGATAAAGAATGTAATTTTTTAAATATTATAAGCAATTTAAGAATATTCAAACTATTTTAATTATTTTTCTCAATTTCGAAATATTTTTAATGGTTTTAAAGATGTTGAAGGAATTTTTGAAAAATTCGGGACATTTTACAGGATTTCTAAAAGTTCAAGTGATTTTAAGGAGTATAAAATTGTTTAATGATTTTAAGAGATTTCAAATAATTTTAGCCTCTTTTGAAATATTTTAAATGATTTCAAGGAATGTCAAGCGAGTCCTTGCAAAGTGATTTAACAAGATTTTAATGAATTTAAAAAATTCAAAGATTTTAAAAATATGGAAGGGGATTAAAGGTATTAAATGAAATTCCAAAGATTTTAGGAGATTTTAATTATAATTGCAGTCAATTTCAAAAAACTTCGAAAACTTTTAATTGATTGTTGAAAAGTAGAAGAAATTAAAAAAAAAGGAATAGTTTAAGGATTATCAAGAAATTTTACAGGATTTTAAAAGCTCAAGTGATTTGAAGGAATTACTGGGGTTTTGACGGGATTTTAATGTTTATTTTTAAACGATTTAAAAATAATTCAAAAATTTAATTTAAGAAAATTTTAAACATTTTACGTGTTTGGATTTTTTTGTCAATTTCGAGATACTACTTGAAATTTTTAAATGATTGTAAGGAATTCGAAGAGATAAAAAAAATATTTTTAGAAGTTTAAGAACTTTCAAGAAATCTTATAGGATTTATAAGAAGGGTCACAGACTTTGATCATTTTTATTTTCTTCTTGTACCGTTCAAATTTCAAAAATAATCCAGTGACATCTTTCAAAAATACATACAACACCAATGTAAATTTTTTTTAAATATTCTAAGGAATTTAAGAAAATCTAACGAATTTTAATTAATTTTAGTCAATTTCCAAAATCTTTAAATGATTTTAAAGAAGATGAAGGAAATTAAAAAAAAATCGTAGGAAATTGAGGATTCTTAAGAAATCTTTCAGGATTTCTAAAAATTCAAGCGATCTTCAGGAATTACTTTAGGGACTTTAGAAGATTTTAAAAAAATTTAAATAATTTTTAAGAGATTTAAAGGCATTTAAAAAAATTTTAAGATTTTAATGATTTTTAAGAGATTTTAAGGAGTCTAAATTTTTTAAAGGATTTTAATAGACATTAAACAATTTTATTCTGTTTTGAAATAATTTAAATAATTTCAAAGCATTTAAAGAAATTTTTAAAAAAATTAGAGGACTTAAAGTCTTTTTTAAACTTAAGTTATTTTAAAGAATTAGGATTTAAAAATAATCAAAAAATAATTTTAAAATTTCAGGGATTTGCAAGAGATTTTATTGTTATTTTATTGTTATTAAAAAAATTATTAAAAAAGATTTGAATAAATATTAAGAGACTTCAAGGAATTAAAAAAAATTAAAAGATTTTGAAGATTTTCGATAGAAAGTTTAAGGAATCTAAGAAATTATAAAAGGATTTTAAGAGTTTTTAATTCATTTTAGCCAATTTTCAAATAATTTAAATGATTTTAAAGAAGATGAAGGAAATTCAAAAAAATTCGTAGAACAGTAAGGATTTTTAAGAAATCTTTCAGGATTTTAAAAAATTTAAGCGCTTTTAAGGAATTACTATAGGGACCTATCGGGATTTTAAGGTTTCTTTTTTAAGAATTTAAAATTAATTTAAAAATGTTTAAGAATTAACAAGAGTTTTTATAAGATTTTAAGACAGTTTTAGTAATTTTTAGGAATGTTAAGCGAGTTATTGAAAAGATATTGAAAAAGATGTTCATAAATTTTAAGAGATTAGAAGAAATTAAAAAAAATTCAAAGATTTTAAGGAATCTAAAAAATGTAAAGGATCTTTAGAGATTTAACTTAAATTAAGTATATTTAAAAAAAAATTTAAGTGATTTCAAATAAGTTAAAAGAAATTCAAAAAATTCGTAGGACTTTAAGGATCTTCAAGAATTCTTACAGGATTTAAAAAAATTTCAATGATTCGAAGTATTTAATATAATTCAAAAAGGTTTAAGAATATTCAAGAGAGACTTTATAAGAGAAGGTGAGCTATTAAAGATTTATTTAAAAAGATTTTTATAAATTAAAAAAAAAATCATAGATTTTATGAATTTGTGAGAAATTTAAAGGAATTGAAAAAAATTTTAAGGATTTTAAGGGGTTTGAATATCACTTAATTCCGAAAAATTTATAAATATTTAAAATGATCGTAGAGAAGTTGAAAGGACGTCGAAACAAATTTTGGAAGAATTAAAAAATTTTCAAGAAATCTGACAGGATTTTGAAGAATTCAAGTGATTTTAAGGAACTTCTAGGGACTTGACGGGATTTTAAAGTTTATTTTAAATGATTTAAAAATAATTTAAGAAGGTTCAAGAATTTCCAAGAGATTTTTTAAAGTTTTAAGACAGTTTAAGTAATTTTAAATAATTTAAAGCGAGCTATTGAAAAGATATTTAAAAAGATTTTAATACATTTTAAGAGATTTCAAGGAATTTAAACAAAACCACGACTTTAGGGATATTTAAGAGATTTTAAAGAGTCCCGGGAAAATTTTAACGATTTTCATATATTTTAATTAATTTGATTTAATTTCCAAAGATTTTTTAAATGATTTTAAAGAAGTTGCAGAGAATTTAAAAAAATTCGGAGGAATTTAAAAATTTTCGAGAAATTTTACAGGATTTCGAAGAATTTAAGTGATTTTAAGGAATTACTAGGACTTGACTTTAAAGTTTCTTTTTAAAGTATTTTAAAATAATTGAAAAATTTTTAATGATTGACAAGTGATTTCATAAGCTTTTAAAACAGTTTTAGTGATTTTAAAGAATGACAAGCGACTTTTTAAGAAGATTTTAATGAGTTAAAATTTTAAAGAGATTTAAAGGAATTTTATTTAACTTAGAAAAACTTTAAAATTATTTAAATGATTGTAAAGAGGTTGAAGAGATTCAAAAGATAATTAGAAGAAGTTTAAGGATTGTAGGAAATCTTAAAGGATTCCTAAAAAGGATCATAGCCTTTAAAAATTTTTATTTTCTCTTTGTACCTTTCAAGGTGCAAAAATAGTTATTTGACATCTTTAAAAACCGAACCTCAATCACGAAACGATATATTTTTTCTTGATGGACTGTCCAAATTGCAAACTTTTCAAATTACCCAAAATAATTAAAAAAATTTGTTTTCTATCTAAAAATTAAAAGCGACATCGCGATTTTTCACATCCTTTGTCTAAAAATAATAATTTTAGTTGAATTAAAATAAAATAAAAATAAAAATTATCGAAGAGTGATCCTTCTTAGAAATCCTATAAGATTTCTTGAAAATCCTTAAACTCCTCCGAATTTTTTTGAAATCCATTCAACTTCTTTACTATCATTTTAAATTTTTCAAAGTTTCTCGAAATTGACTAAAATTAATTAAAATCTCTCTTAAAATTCATTAATTTTTCATAAATTTCTTTAAATCTCTTTAAAATCCTTAAAATCTTTACATTTTTTTAATTGCCTTAAAATCTCCTGAAATTAATTAAAATCTTCTTAAATAAATGTTTAATTCTTCGCCTGACATTCTTTAAAATCACTTAAACTGTCATGAAATATGTAGTCAATTATTAAACCTTTTTGAATCATTTTTAAATTATTTTTCAATCCTTTAAAAAGAAAATTAAAAAACTCCGCCAAGTCCTTTAAAATTACTTGAATTCTTAGAGTTCCTGTAAGATTTTTTGGAAATCCTTAATCTCCTCCAAATTTTTTTAATCTCCATACAACTTTAAAATCATTTAAAATCCTTTTAAAAAATCTAAAATTAATGTAAAATCTTCTAAAGTCATTTAAACTTTCTAAAACTCCCATAAAATATTTGAATTTTTTATAAATCCCATCAAATTTCTTAAAATGTATTAAAATCGTTTTAAATAAATTTTCAGTTACTCTCTAAACCTTTTTGATTTATTTTGAAATCCTGTAAAAAGAAATTTTAATATCCTGACAAGTCCATAGTATTTCCTTAAAATTACTTTAATTCTTAAATATCCTGTAAGATTTCTAGAAAATCCTGATACTCATCCGAATTTAAAGAAAAAAAATTCAACTTCTTTATAATCATTTAAAATTTTTCGAAATTGGCTAAAAGTAATTGAAATATTCAAATATTTCAAATTTTCTTAAATTTCTTAAAATATTTAAATTGTTCTCAATTTTTTACAAACTCTTAAAATTCCATGAAATGTTTTTGTGTAAATTTTCAGTAAATTGCTTAACATTCTTTAAAGGCAGTCCTTAGGTCAGTCACGTCGAACGTGTAAAAACTTGTTTAAAATATTTCATAATAATGTTTTTTTTAATTAAAAAATGAGAATAAATTCAAAATTAAAATCCTATTTATCGTACAGTAATCAAATTAATGCGAAATTTTTTTTTAAAATCCTAAAAAATAAAATAAATTTTTTTATTTCTTTTGACAAAAAATAAAAAAAGAGGCAAGGAAAATGAACAAAAAATAGAACCAAATCCTTCTTTCTCTTTTTTACAAAAGAAAAGAAAGGGGATTTGGTTGGTTTCCTTATTAATTTTGTTTCCTCTTTCTTATTTTCGTCCAAAAAATAAATAAAATTTTTTTTTGGGAAAATTTTTATATTTTTCGAAATTACAAAAAAACTCCAAATTTCTTCGTTGGATTATTGGTTGTATTTTCAGAAATTATGCACGTGATTTTTTAATTTGAATGCAAAATCTATGTACTGTCTGAAATTTTCATTTTTGTATGCTTTCATATTCACTAACGATTATTGGGGTTAAGTCCTCCAGACCGCCACCTATTATTTTTTGTTTTAAGGTTCAAAGTTTGCCCCTCGAAATTAACTCAGTAGGGAAAATTTTATATTTGACCAAGAGTTACAAGACATAAAAATGAGGAAAATCTTAATTTTCTTCCAAATTCAAATTCAAAATGTTCTAAAACATTCCCTGCTCACATTAGAAAGTTATAAATCTTCTAGAAGTATAAGTCGGAACTAGGTAAATCTATAGAAACACTTTTACACAGAAAACGAATAATTTGAAGATCTAAATTTTTTTTTACTGTTAAAAAAAACATTTTTATTTGAAAATTATAGCATTACAGTTCAGGATTCACGATTCTATTATAATAATTACTATTATATGTTTGTTTAAGAAAATTCATCTGTGTTGGTTTAAAATTTTCTTATTCAGAATCATTTTGGCTTGAAAATTCTACTTTGTTGGCTCACTTCGATTCAAGTTGGACTCAATTGTTAAGAAATAATTTTTATGCCTTCAGATTAATAATTTAAGTTTAATATCATCTCTTTGCTTGCATATTTAACCAAATTTCGTTTTTTCTCTTAGTTTAATTTATTTTTTTAAACTGAAATTTAAAATATTCATTTTTCTGTTAAAATTTCAACTATTTTGTATAATTTATATCACTATTTGGCTGAAAATTTATACTTTTTATTTCAAATTTCATTTATTTAATTGAAAATCTGTCTTCTCTGGCAAAAAGTTAAACTATTTCGACAAAAATTTATTTTTAGTCAGGAAAATTATTAATTTTGGTTTTACATTCGTCTCATTGATATATTTTGTTGAGAATTCACTTTTTTAGTGGAAAATTCATTTTTCAAATAAAAATGTTGGCATTATAGTTGAGGCTTTATCATTAAGTATACAATTATATTTTTTTAGGAGTTAATCTTTTTGAGTTAAAAATTTCATTCTTTATTTTAAAATTGTATTATTTGATCAAAGATTGCAAACATTTGGTAAAAAGTCATTCTGTTTGAAAAAAAATTCAACAGTTTTGCAAAAAAATCCCCATTTTGGGTTAAAGATTCAACAATTTGGAGAAAATTATTTTTTTCTCTTGAGTAAATTATCTTTCTTGGTTAAGCATTTATCATTCTTAGATTAAATTTCTACTATTTGGGTAAAAAATTTCCTGTATTTTGTTGAAAATGCAGTCAGGGAATTTTTATAAAGACAGCGAATATTTCCGAGTGTTTAATTTTTTTCAAATTGAAATATAATTTGTTTGAAATTAATTATTCTATCTAAAAATTGAACTATTATGTTTCTGGTTGAAATTGGTAATTTTTAATTGAAAAATCAAATAAATGGTTAAACAATCATCTTTCTTGTTCACAAATTCAACTCAAGTGAAAAAAGTCGTCTCGTATGCTTTAAATGTATAATTTAAAAAAAACTTAAATGTTAATTCAAGTTAGAAAAATTAAATTGTTTTATTAACAATTATTTTTTCGTTTAAAGATTCATTATTTGAAATGAAAATTATTCATCTGATTGATTAAAAAATAAGCTTTCATGTGAAAAATTCAGTGTTTTTTTTTCAATAAGAAATAATTTTTTCAAACCAAATTTAACTATTTATTTGTGGTTGAAATATTATCTTGTTTAGTTGAAAATTCAAATTTTTTGTTTAAGATTAATCTTCTTAGATAAAAATTCATCTTTTGGTTTAAGATTTCCATTATTTTAGTTAATTCTTAATTACTTTGGTTAAAAATAATTTTATTCACTTAAAATTCAATTATTTCAGTGGAAGACTCTTCATTATCCCAAAGGGAAATTTATCACTGTTATAAATTAGAATTTTTGTTTTTAAAAATTATATTTTTAAAACTGAATAGGTCATCAATATTCTAGGTAATTAGAATTAATTAATTGAATTAATGTCATTAATTTAAATAAATTAAAAATTAGACAATTAATAAAAAAAAATTAAAATTAATTAAATTCTAAGTATTCCACAATTTGAATTAAAAAATAAATTTTTTTATTTAAAATGCATCAGTTTTTAAATTGAAAATTTAAACATGCACTGTTTGATCGGCGATTTCTCTTTTTTTTTTTTTGAAACTTGATGTATTTTGTTTAAAAAATGTTGTTAAAAATTAAATATTCAGCCTGTAATTTTCACAATTCTATTTTTGCCTAAAAATTCATCTTTTTAGATTAAAAATTTAATTACTTAATTAAAGATGGATATTTTTCCGCTGAAAATCGAACGGTTTTCTATATTTTTTATGCTGCTCCCAGGAACTATCTTCAACTGTACTAAAATAACTTTTTACCAAAAATTTGAATTTTTAACCAAAAAGACTAATTTACAAATTAATGAAAAAGTCAATTTTTAAGTTTAAAACAATTCAAAAAAAAAGATTATTTAGATTTTCGAACAAAGTTATCAATTCTCAACTAAAATTATGAAAAAAAAATCTAGAATAATTTAATTTTCCATTAATTTTAATTTAAGATTAATTTCTCCCAAAATACAAACTTTCAGTTAAATAAGATAATTTTTATACCAAAAAATTAATAGATTAGTTTTTGTTTAAAAAAATTAATGATGAACCACAAAGATAAATTTTTAACAAAAAAAAAATGAATTTAAAAAAATTTAGTTATATTTTCAAATTTTTATTAAATTTTTCATACTTTAAATTCGGTGCATATTTAGATGAAATGAATGTAGCTTCTATATTTAATTCAATTTTTACTGCTACGAAGTCCTGACTTTTTAGGTAAAAATATTGCATTTTCAAAAATATAGGTAAATTTTGAATACCCCCTCCCCTCAAATTAGTAACGAAATTTATATACGGCCCCTATTTTTTATTGCATCAAAAACGATATTCAGAGTCAGTAATTTAGATATGGCTGATCAAAATCTTCCTCTTCCACTAGGAAATCATCTTCTCTGCCTCAGGCATTTTCCAGTAGAAAAGGTTATTTTAATGGGACATGACAATGTACCCATTACAAAAAAGGATTTTTTTGCATTTTTTTATTTAGATCATAAAATTTTTGTATAAAATATGAAAATTTATATTATGCAGTCCTTTTCTTTTCAAGTCTGAAATCTGTAAGCCCTGAAGATTATTATAAAAGATTTTTGAGCTTAAACATTATAATTCAATAATGATAAACTGGCCAATTAGATAAATTTTTCAGAATTTTTCAGTTTTCATAATTTAATACCAGTTTAAAAAATTTAAAATTCATAATTTAATATTTATATACTAGGTGCTGTTAAAAATTGCGTCACAAATAGATTAGACGTTTAAACAAATTGTTTAAACATTTTATAATTGTTTTTAGGAATTTACTCTTGAAGTAGAGTTAGGAACTCGCGGTTGTTTGTAACTTTGCATTTTTCACTGTTTTTAACTGGATTAAGGTTAGACTTATTTATTGTTAACTTAACATAATTTTTTAAACAATTTATTATCATTTTAAATTATTTTCTCCTTTCATAATGCTAGAAATTGCGGGTTTCTCTTAAAGTGTGAGTGAGTTAATATATAATTCTATTTAGCAAAAGTAATTGTTTAAATAAATTTTTATTATTTATATCTATCTTATTATATATCAGTAATATATCGTTACGATTTGTTTCTAAAATTTTTAACTTTTTCTTCACTTTTCATTTAGAGTGAAGTTATAATTAATTAAAATCAACAAAAATAATTGTTCAGACAATTTTTTAATAATTTTAATAATATTATCTTTTCTTGGTGATAGAAATTTGCTATTTTTTGGGGATTTTCAAATATTTTTCTATTTTTCACTTAGAGTGGCTTGACGATTAATTATATTCAACAAAAATGATTGTTTAAACAAATTCTTATTGTTTTTAACTATATTTAACTATGCTATTGACAATTAGATAAATATATTTATAAAAAAAATAATTTAAAAATAAATGATGTTCTTTAAATTTCGTTCAATATTATAACAGTCTTAGTGATAAAGAAGAAGATAGTTATAAATAATAACAAATTATTAAAAAATTTTTTTTGGTTGACTGAATTAATGATTTACTTACTCTTAGTGAAATAACTAAATGCTAAAATAATTATTGTAAATAACCTAATTAAAATTAATTAAACAATTATGTTTTTCAATATCACTTAGGTTTAGTATAACTCTCTTTGAAAATTGGACAGAAAGTTGACACTTTGGAAAAATCGCGGCTTTCTAACTCATTCTCGGAGAAAATTTCTTAAAACAATAATAAATTGTTTAAAACATTTATGTAAATATCTCATTATCAGTAATATTAAAAAAGTAATATTTTATTCATATCTAATTTGCTAATTTTGAAGAAAAAGTTGATTGTCAACTCAATTCACCTAAAATTGACGATTCTGAATAAAATTTACAAAAACGTATTTTTAATAATAATAATTATTATTATTGTATTTCAAAATTGAAAAGTGGCATTATTTTGGTGTGACTTCAAACAATTTTCCGAACGACATTCATACAAATTCCGACAACCTCAGTAGACTCCCTGTTATATTAATTTTAAATTCACAATTCATAAACCAAATCCATTTTAGAAGCCTACTATTAATTGTTATTTAGTATTATTATTTCAATAAATAAATTTTTTAGTCATTTTTGTTAAATTTAAACGCTGAAAGGGATGTTATATTAGCCCTTTGCATTTTGATCAATTTATAATCACTCTGTCAGCCTCGTGTCTTCATTATCTCCGAAGAAAGTTTCTCATCAGATTTCGACCCCTCCTATCTCTACGATCCTGATTCGAGGGACTAGAAACTTTTGAACACTATTCGTGAATGTTTTACGGAAGTGTCCCGGAACCATTACAAATTTTGCAATTGATGTTCGCAAAGTTCGAACTTCCGTAGGGAGCTGATGATAGGTAACGAGCTTGCAGAAGAGCGAGCAGGAGTAAATTTGCATAGTGTGCGTCCTAGCTGCTCTTGTCATTGTCACAGACAGTCTTGCATCGAAAACATAAAGGCAACTGGACGAGTAATTTTCCCTTGTTGCGTACTTACAGGAGACAATTTTACAAATTAACAATTTCGTTTTGCAAAAAAAAAATCAGAAGAGGTTGTGCGACCCACTTGTATTTCAGAAGAGATTGTGTGACTCTTTTATCATTCAGAAGAAATTGTGCGACTCACTTATTATACAGAAGAGATTGTGCGACTCACTTGTATTTCAGAAGAGATCGTGCGGCTCTTTTTTATTTCAAAAGAGATTGTGCGACTCACTTGATCAGTTTTCAGAATGCAATACCCATTTTCACAATTTAAAATTCATAATTTAATATTTACAGAATAGGGGCTGTTAAAAATTGAGTCACAATTTTTTGAAAAATTTTTTCACTTCTCCTGTTCTTCGTCAGAGACCATCACGCAAAGCTTTAAGGCGATATTTTAATAAAATAATCGAAAACAATTTTACTCGCGAGAGCAAAGTAAATTTTTCGAAAAATGTTTTTGTTATTGGTTTTGTTTGATTGAAACTTGAACTACGTAGTTAAAAGTTGAACTTCTTTATCATACATTGTTTTTGAAGAATCATCCTTTTTGATGAAAATTCAATTATTTTGTCGAAAATTTAATTATCTTATTAAAAAGTTATTTTTTATTGAAAAATCTAATGTTTTATTGAAAATTCAGCTTCTTAGATGGGAAATTCAACTATTCTCTCAAAAATTCGTCTTGCCGACTTAAAAATTCAACTAAGTAGTTTAAAATGCAACTCGTTTTTGATGAAAGTTTAATCTTTTTTTATTTGAAAATTTCACATTCTGGTTAAAAATTTATCATTTTAGGTTCAAAATTCAACAGTTTTGTAAAAACGTGTCTATATTCTTTGAATTTTCAAATATTTTTGTGTGAATAAGACTGTTTATTCTGAAATTAATTTTGTTTTTTAAAGATGCAACTATTCGGTCAAAAGATGATTTTATAAAAAGGTTAAAAACTCGACTTTTCGGTTGAAAATTGATTTTGTTCAAGTCATATTTTTCGGAAAGTCAGCTATTTAGTTGAAAATTTGTTTTTTTGGAAAGAAAATTCATCCCTCTAAATCAAAACTCATCTTTTTTTTATACTAAAGCTCTGGTTTTCAAATTAATTTTTCTTTGTTGAAAACTTATCTGTCTTCTAAAGAATTTGTATTTTTTGGCGAAAAGATTTAAGTATTTGTTTCAAACTAAAACTTTTCCTGATTAAAGCTTAATCTTTATTGTTTGGAAATTAAAGAATATTTTTTAAATTATTATTTTATCTTGAATAAATTATTTTTCCTAATTTATAATTTATCATTTTAAGTGGAAATTCTACTGAATTTACTGCATTTATTGAAATTCCTCAAAATTCAAATTTTGGCTTCTATATTTAACTAATATTGAAAATTCTTCTTTCTTGATTGAATTTCACCCGTTTTGATTAAAAATTAAAATATTTTGCGGTAAAAATATTAATTAGTGACTTCTGGTTCAAAATTCAGTTTTTTTAATTTAAAATTTAATTTCTTGGTTAAAAAATTCAACTCTTCTGTTAAAAAATTAATTTTTTGGTTGCAGATTCATCATTTTTAATTAAAATACATCTCTATAGTTGAAAAATGAGTTATTTTGTTGAAATTTCTTTTTTTTTTTGCCAAAAATTAATTTTTTTACTAAAATTAAAATGTTCCAGTCGAAACTTTAACTTTTTTGTTAAAAAAAAACTTGTTTCTTTTTTTTTTTTGTTGAGAAGTAATCGTTTTAAACTGACAATTTAACTGTTCTAGGTAAATACTTAATCACTTTAGTTAAAAATTTATCTTTTTCATCGAAAATCTATTTTTTACAGTAGAAGTTTACCACTTCAATTTTTGTTTGAAAAATTATGGTTTTTAATTGAAAATTAATCTTTTTATTTGAAAATTGAATTATTCTAGTCTCAAATTAATTTTTTTAGTTTTGGAAAATTTAACTATTAGGTAAAAAATTCATTTAGTTAATAAACAGGTACATTTTTAGCAAACATTTTAAACTTTAAGCCAAGAGGACTTTTTAGGTCAAGTCATTTTTACCAAATATTTGGATTTTCAAAAAACAAAAAAATTAATTTTAGAATAGAATAATTTAATTTTCAAACAAAAAGATTTTTTTAACTAAGAACATTAATTTCTAAAAAAGAAGGCAAATTTCTAACTAAAAAATATTATTTTTTAATTAATTTTTGGCCAAAAAAGCGAAGTTACACAAACTACCTAATCTTTCAACCAAAAAGGTTTATTTTAATAAAAATGATCAAAGTTCACCAACAAAATTATTTTTCATCAAAAGAGCTTAACGATCCACTGAATAATTAATATAAAATTCAAAAAGATGCATTTCGAATGAAAATTCATTAATGGATATTTTAACCGAATAGAATGAATTTTAAACAAAATACAGCAATTTTCAAACAGGTACTAAAATTTTTAACCAAAAACAGAATATGTAAAGTTTCAGCTAAAAAATTAATTTTAAAGCAAAAAATAATCGAATTTGCAACACACGGATTAAATACAGCTGATTAAATAGGCTACTTTAATAAATAAAGTATCATTGTTATTCAATTTCATATTGCAATTTAAAAAAATTAAGCACGCTATCGAAAAAATCAATTTTTAATGAAATAGTAGAATTTTAAATTAAAAATTAAAAATTTTAAACCAAAAAAGATTTTTTATTTAGGATAGAAAAGCAATTTCAAGAAAAGTTTTTAATTTTGCGAAAAAAAATTAAATTTCAATTAGGATTATTTACAGTGTGAAATAAATCGTTGTCTCTTTCAGTCAAAAAGGTAAATCCTTTAGAAGGGATTTGAATTTTCAATCAAGAAAAATTAATTCGCAAACAGGAGTATTTATAAAAAAAGTGAATTTCTCATTTAGAGCGACATATTTTTTTCCAAAAAGACAAATTTTTAACTTAACAGTTGAATTTTCAAAAATTACGACTTTTTAACAAAATCAATGTTCCCCCAAATTTTTACATTTTGAACAGACAAAGATAAATTGAAAACAAAATTGTCGAATTCTCAAATAAAAAAAATATCTTCAATGTAATACAATTGAATTAATATAAAACATTTGAATATTCGAAAAAGACCACCTTTTATCAAAACGATCTTTCAACCTAGAAAGTTAATTTTTTTACCAAATTTTTAAATTGTTAAAAAAAAGGATTAAACTTGCCTTAAGAACAAGTTGCGTTTTAAATCACATAGTTGAAGTTTTTTAGTTGGCAAGATGAATTTTTTAGAAGATGATTGCATTTTTCGTCTAAAAAGACGAATTTTCAATATAACAACTAAATTTTAAACCAAAAGATAAATTTTTAATAAAATAGTTCAATTTTTAACAATATAATTAAATTTTTAACAAAATAATTATATTTTAACTGAAAATGAAGAATCTTCATAAGAAAAATAATGTTTAAAAAAGATGTTCAACTTTCAACCACGTACTTAGATTTTCAACGAAAATTCATTCATTTTTAATAAAAAATATAATAGTTATTATTTTAATAAGAAAGCGTTTATATTTGTAATAAAAAAGCTGTTAAATTCAATCAAAAAAATCATTGAAACTAAAGTCTGAACAGATTAATTTGCAACCAAACAGCGGCACTTTTTACCAAAAAATATCAAATTTCTACCAAAAGAGATGATTTTTTAACTTAAATTTTTCATAAAAAAATTTTAAAAAATTTGAACAAATTTTTCATTTTTAGGCCAAGAATCAAATTTTCTCGAAAGCAGTTAATTTTTCTGCCCGAAAAAATGAATCTTTATCCAAAAAAGTTGATTTGCAACTAAATTGTTGAATTTTAAGTTAAAAACAATCAGCTTTCTGCTAACAATAAAATAGTTTAATTTTTAGTACAAAAATGACATTTTCAACCCAAAAATATAAATTTTTAATGAAAAAGGTAATCCTTGAATTTTCACAAAAAATGAATTATAAACAAAAGTTGTATACTAAATGTTGAATTTAAAGGCAAGGTAAATTTTTAATGAAGAATTTATTATTTAAATATTTTTAAAAAAATCAACAATATAATAGTAGACATTTTAGTTAAACAAAATTAACTCTCAACAAAAAATTGTTAGATTTTTTACTGAGTTTTTCAGAATTCAGTTTGAATTAAAAAAAAAAACAAAAAGGAAAAAAGAAGGATTC
The DNA here is from genome assembly GCA_010014905.2 of Druon quercuslanigerum. Classification (NCBI taxonomy): domain Eukaryota; kingdom Metazoa; phylum Arthropoda; class Insecta; order Hymenoptera; family Cynipidae; genus Druon; species Druon quercuslanigerum. The sequence continues at coordinate 2,123 of JAAAKG020004850.1, read as the reverse complement.
TTTAAAAACTTCTGAAATAAAATCACTATCTTTCATTTTTTCAAGCAATAAAAAATTTCTTATTCACATCTGTATTTTTCGTGTCAAAAAAGGGGGGAGGGGTAGCTACTAAAATATAAATTTGGATAAAAAGAAAAGAATTTGTATATAAAATAATATGAGTCATCATTTAAATAAATACATTAAAATCAGGATATACGTAGTTCTCTTAAAAATGATTTTTGATAAATTCAAAACTTGATTTTCAATCAAAATTTACAAAAAATTTCAACGATTCATATACTGTTTCCGCTTTTAGAAAATTGAACATAATTTTTTAGTTTTATTTGTTTCTGATTATTAGGATAGTTCATCAAATCTTTCTTTAACTTTGAATTTGAAACTGTACAGACAAATTTAAATTAGAAAAAAATGTTTGAATGACCTTCAGCTGACCTGCAACGTCTCATCTGACCAATGACCTGACTACATATTTGAACGTAAAATGTCTCGCTATATCGATTGCTAATGTCAGAAAAAAGGGTTTCCATTTAAAAACACAAAGTTGACCTTGAAATGACCTTGGAAGTTAAGCTCAAGGTCAAGTGGAAGGTCACTATTCGATCTTTTGTTTAAAGTTACTCCAAGAATGACCCTGAACTAAGAAAATATAGATCCTACGCTCTAACCCAAGCCGGGCCTTGCTCAGGTTTGAATGACCTTCAGAAGACCAGCAATGTCACACCTGGCCTATAAACTGAGTACATATTTAGACCTGAAATTTCCCGCTCTTTCAATTGACGATATCATAAAACGGGTTCCCATTTAAAAACACAAAGTTGACCTTGAAATGTCGTTGAAGGTCAAGTTCTAGGTCAAATGAACGGTTTTTGAGGTGTTTACAGACTTTTTGGACACCCCGTATGATAATCCTCTATCACGGAAGTCCGAATAGCTTGACCTGAAACGTGATTTCTGAATTGCTGATCCATCCGGAAGTTAGTATGAAATTTATCTACTCCCAGAGCAGAAAGCTATTACAATATGGAAGCCCCGTACCACAAAGGTGTAACAATGGTTAGAGAATTACGCTGAAGGTAATCAAAAAGTTTTATCAGATATCCCTTCGACATCTGCCTTGCAGCTCTTAAAGCGGGGACCTTAACGTGTTAGTCCTTAACGTCTCGCGCGATGGTTTTCATAAAGTTCCAAGAGAAGTACCTACATTGCGAGATAACCTCACTTTATATGCAGAGAATCCGTTTCCACCTTTCCACGTCGAAGGCATTATGTGTAAGGATTCGCAGAAGCATGGTGCCATCGTGGGATATTATGCATGGTCGTCGTGAAGACCAATTATAACTGCATGCGTAACTTGGTAAACTCGCCCGAGACTCCTGTAAAGCCACTAAAAGACAAACTAAGGTTACAGCCGTTATAGGATCACCCACTTGGCATCAAGCCCATGTCGCGGGCTGGGGCGGAGCGACGAGACGAGAGTGGATGATGCAAAAGTTTCATAACCCCAATGAAAATGTCGCTTCGCTACCGTCACGCCGCCATGTGCACACGGTATGAGAACACGATTCTCTGCTTCAAATAGAATATTTATTGGTTTCCTTTTCTTCGAGTCAGCAAAGACATTTTTATTAGTTACCGCAAAGCGAAACTTTTAGACTATCTTCTAATTCTACTTGCAAAGTTGTACAAGGAAGCCTCATCAGTTAGGTAAGGATCAGTTTTTAACTTTTCTACCTTCACTCTCCTATTACCAGTTTTCTTAAAATTTTTATGTTTGAAGAAGATTTAGGAATACTTTTTGATCAAAAAGTAGTCGTATAACTTTAAAACAAAAAATACACTTTTTCTAAAAGTATGCTGAAGGCTGATGATTTAGGAAAAGCATCTTGACTCGTAGCCCATATGTTCCCAGCAAACTATAAGATCCAGGCATTATATATAATGCCCAAATCGACGCCATGCAAATTATGTAATACTCTCTATTATACAGATTGAATAAGCAATATATATAGATATATATATATATATATATATACATATATATATACTCCGACCCCGGATTGTTATAAGATTCGGGACCGAAAAACCTCGGATTGTTGTAAACGTGGGGCGTTTCGAACGCT
>JAAAKG020004840.1:0-21526 GCA_010014905.2 Druon quercuslanigerum | reverse complement strand
TTGTTTTTATCATTATCAAACCACAAAAAAACATTCATAAGTAAAATCAGCAACGTTTCGGTGCATACATAGCACCCTTATCAAGGCACTCCAGGTGAGGCTTCTAATGGAAACGACATGCTAATCCATAGGGGCCCCACATGGGCTTCTCTCATGGATTCCTCATCGTTGCCATCATGAAGCCCTCTTGGTTTTTTTGCCACTGTTGGCACCTGTACTGGTATATCTCTGGGATGATAAAGCTATTTTATACTGGGCTGTTAGTGCTGTGGTCAGCACTGAATATCACTGCTCGAACAGTACTGCCCAAATAGGAAATTCACAATAATCGCAGTACTGCGTCAGTGGTAACTAGCACCGTGCTGCTATGCTCTAACGGTAAGACAAAAAATGTATTAAAAAAACAAATAGTAATTGCTTGCGATTATTTTGACTTCAAACATTATTAATCCTGTTTAGCATAAATAAATATATTACTTTTTTAAACATTGCATTACAAATATAATTCTAACGCTACGGGGTATCAAACCTACTACTGTTCCAAAGTTGAAACTCGGTGAAAAAGCCATCCTCAAAGGCTACAGTTCAGAAAAGTTAAAGTACCATATTTTAAGCTGTCTTTTTCTAATTATTTATTATTATAAGACGTTATGTAAATGTAAAATACACAAACTGTTAACAGGAATATCAATAAAATTATTTTTAGGGAAAAAAGGAATTTTTTTGAAATTGCAATGGGAACATTTTATGGTAAATCTGCTCATTAAGCTCTCATTTGACTTGAGAAAGGGAATAGCGATTTGCGAAGAAAGGCGAAAAACATGCTGAAAAACCTAGAGACTGGGAATAACGTTTGTAACTTTAAAAAGTTTCTCTATGGATTGCGTTAATTTGGAAGAAGCTGGCATACTAAGTTATGTGAAGTTTTACGAAAGTTTGGAGCAAAATCATCGAACGCTGATCCGTGTGCTTACTTCCTGGATCAAGGGAAAGATATCCTTTTTATTATTGTCTACATCGATGATATTATTGCTATCTCGAAAAATATGTATAGCATAACAAAATTCAAAAAGGCTCTATCAAAAGAATATAAAATTGAACATCTTGACAATGTGCCCTACTGCTTTGGAATCTAATTCTCTCGTAATAAAGGAAAAATTGGCATGCATCACACAGGACACATCCGAGAAATATTTAATCGATTCCGGATGACCGATTCGAAGACGATATCTACTCCAATGGATGCTAAGGGGGGCACTCCCTATAGAACGCAATGGAGGAATTTGTCATTGGGATTCAGGACAGAGTTGTCAGCAGCAGAGCATATCGCAAGCATGTTTTACATCAATTCGTGGTTTACAGGTGCCGATTATGTGGAGATGCCAACGAACCCATCAATCACATTATTGATGGTTGTCGCACAATAGCTCAGACAAAGTACGTGAACATACATAATGACGTGGCGGAAATTAAACATCAATAACTTCCCCTAAACGTAGGATTTGTAGCAGAATAGATGCCTTCCTATAGAGGCCTTTTAATTCTATTGTAGAGAACGAAGATTACATCTTATATTAGGATGATACTATCCAGACGGATCATTATATCTGAGCCAAACGAACCGACATCGTGATGCTTGAGAAAAAAGGTGGAAGAGTCCGTATTATCGATATTGCTCCCCCCCCCCCCCAACCGGAATTTGCATGCAACGTATATAACCAAGATCCATAAGTATAGCGAGCTAAGGCACGAGGTAAAGACAATTTGGGGGAATGTAAAACATGGATCCATTGATACGATTGTGATTGTAGCTACAGGCAATGTGCTCGCAAAATGCAGTGCAGAGAGATGCAGAGTTGGGTTTTTAATTTTCATAGCTTCATTTTTTATGGCTAAAACCGAAAGTAATTACAGTAGACTAAAGAGGTCGACCTATGTTTCTGGACTACAAACAAGTGTGTTAAAAGTGAATTTTGATTAGGGAACTCCTTCCAAAGTTATTGTGACAATAGCCTAGAGACTACAAGCAGACACCTTTGTAAAAGCTATTTATCCCACTCAGAGAGTTTCGAAAATGGTGTATTTATTCATAATCGTCGAATTCAAATGAATGTAAAAAATAGGAAGAATGTGTTTTCTCGTTTTGCAGTCACATTATTTGGTTTGAAAAATTCTTTATTTATCAGATCGTTCACTTCTTGAATTTTAAGACTTTGAAGAAATTTTGGTTTCTCAACCAAATTTATCCTTATTACACGTAATTTTTGAATTGATTTATTATCTTGACAATATATGTTTTTTTATTCGTGTACTTTATAAAATCCACGTTTTAAAAAGCTGACTTTTCTTTTGTTCTTTTAAGAAAAATTCACAAATAATTAATGTATTAATTGGTCACTCTGTTAGATTGGACCAGAGGCTGACATCATATTTCATGCAAATGATGAGGTTTTTCACAAAGGTGAAGATAAGGTGGCACAAGAACTAACAAAGAAAGTCCGTGTTCTCTGTTGGATAATGACCGGACCGAAGAATCATCAGACAAAAGCTAGACATGTTAAAACCACATGGGGAAAACGATGTAACGTTCTCCTCTTTATGAGTTCTGAGAAAGGTATAGTAAGAATATTCTTAATACTCTGCTAGTATACTTTCTTGTATTCATTGCTATCGGTACCTGTAAAGGGCTTTAGAGGTGATGCAATACTACTATAGGCGCAGCACAAAGCGTCTTTTGCATTTATGCCGCATAAATCGTCTATTTCAGGATGAGTGCGGGGAAAATGGTTGACCGCGCAAGTTTAATTCATTTTTTCGCTATTTATGTGGTTGATTATAGTACCCAGCATCAGATCCGATAATAATCAAAATTGGGACTAAAAATAATTAATAAATATATTTTTAATGGTCCGGAGAGTAGTAAAAGCATTTTTTTAAACGCACAGCATCAATTTCGTAGAAACTGAATGTTCAGTTTAACCAAATATTTTTGAAAAATTAAGAAACATTGTTTGTTAAAATAGCACTGACGTTATCATAACCCTTGATCCCTGTCGTACATTAAAAAAGGGCTGTCGGTTTCTCCCGTAAATTCATGAATTTTATATTTACCTCACAATTATAAATAAAGGGGCCAATAAAAACATATTCAATCAATAGATTTGTTGGCGGTGTTGACATAACAAGTAAGGATGTGCATTTTATGAAATTCGCAATATTAGTTTTCTAAAAATTCACTTTTATATTTTGATTAAATTTTATGGATATTATAAAAGTTATAAAACAGTATTCTTTTATTAATCGTAAACAAATAATATTAATGAATTCACTGGAGAAATCGTTCGAATTTTGTAAAACGTATAAGAGATGTAGGGTTATGGTAACGCCAATACTATTTTCGATCATTTTTATTAAAGTTTGCGACAAGATTTTAAAAAATTCAAATATATTTTCAACATAATTGATCATTCAAATGTAAAAAAATTCACCTGTTTGTGTGTGTGGCGAATATACCGCCTCAACGACACACCAGCTGGGGGGCCTTGAGTTGAGATATTAAAGTATCCTGAATCCCATAAATTGCATTCAAAGGTAAGGGAAGTGACAACAGTTTTTTTATCGTGAAATATGTAAAGGAGTAAAGGATGTTAAGACTGTGCTTTTTACTAATAATAATACTAGCCCTAATGCTTTTTCTAATCAAAACAAAAATTTTACTCGATAAAACTAATTCTATGATGGTCAAGTGTATTGAACTTCGGAAAAACTTTTTAAATGAAGGTATTGCGAAAAAATGTATCTAATTAGTTAGACATTCATTAGACCCTTGTAAAATGTTATCATATTCTCCTGAAGTGTTTCTGAAGAGAAAGAAAAGCTATCCCTCCTGAAAACCGTTATGTACTGCACTCTATTTTAATAGATTTTGTAAAAGAGATCCCAAGCGAAAAATACTTTTCCCAGTGACTTTTAAATTCCGAAGGCCCCGTCTTAATACCCGAATTTTCTCGGATAATATGCGCTATCCCCGCACCAGCTTTTAAATATTAAAAATTTGAATGAACTTACCTTACTTTAATAGGTTTTTAAAATTAACTTTCCCGTATGTTCATATAATCAAATAAGTGATGTTTTATTATGAAATATTAAATTAAATATGATACAAACTATTTTTGGGAATGTGGAGGGAGCGGATAATGCCGCGGCACGATGTAAGATATATAAATATTTATTCTTTACTAAAATACGACATGAACACGTGGAGGTGCAACAGTTGACAGGAAAGTTTTTCAATTATCCGCACTCTGGTATTATGAGTTATGTGTACTTTCATTCTACATCGTCATCGCGTATGTCCCTGATTTAGTTCTTCGTGTTGAAAGAGGGAACACTTTCCCTGGAGTATAAGGAAGCACGGATAAATCTATCATAGGTTCTAGAACCTATGTCAACCTAATTGTTGAAAGAAGAAGAAGAAACCATGCGCAGTGTTTCGTTCGATCTACCCTGAAGAAATTATCGATTTTTCGCATCTGGAATACAAGGTAATACTGCCAGCTCAGTAATCGACTCAAGAGACTAGGTTCTGAAGTAGATGTATAAGGTTGCGTTTAAGTTGACGATAGGGATTTAAAAAAAGCGTAGCTAACCAGTTCTGCCGTTCTATAGAAAAAGCAGCTAACTCGACTCAGGGTTTCACACAAAATTGTGGAAAAAAACTGTTAAAAATGTCTTCTTACAAACCAGAAAACATTTTTAAAACATTTCGCGTTCACAATATGAAGATAAACTCGCGGAAGACTTTCTTTTCCGTGATGAAAACGTGAGTGTTTCTGATATTTGAGTTGAGTAGATTCTGGAAGTTTGTATAAAGGTTTGTTCATTAGAAATTGTTTGAGAGATTGTGAGATAGATAAGGAGGTGCGGATATTTTTGGACATTGGGACAGATTTTTGTAAAAGTTGAGGTTAGGTTGGTTTGTGATGACAGGGTGAGAAGACCGGGCTGGTCGTAGCATCGTGAGGTATAGAGGGAGAAAGGCAAGCGAAGTAGAGACCAATAGAAGGCGGGATCGTTTCAATTGGATCCATGGTTAGCGGAGCAAGTACCAGCTTGAAAAATAAAAAAATATTCAGATCATCACCGCAAAACCACAGTTTTGTAGAGAAGGATGAGAAAAGTAAGGAGACAGTAGGAAATAGAGCTAAGGCTAAATATCAGACGGAAGAGAAAAGATTGAAAGAAACTGGCAACATGATGATAGAAGTAATGAGAATATATGAAGAAAGGCAAGAAAAAAGAGGGGAGGAAGTAAAGAAAGAATTTAGTCGCGAAATCACCGAACTTAGGAAATAATTGAGGAAATAGAAAGAAGTCGGGGAATATCTAGAGAAAATTATGCAAACGTTGGAACGAAGACTAGGAAAATAGGAAGAGAGTAATAAAAAGGTAAAGGAATTGAAAATTAGGATGAAAAAAATAGAAAGCTGAAACCGTGTGTTGGGTGGTGAGAAGTGTGGCAATAGGGAGAAAAAAGGCTGAGAAAAATAGAAAAAAGAATAGAAAAGAAAGAGAAATAAGGAAGAAAAAGAAACATAGTGATAAAGGATCTAAGATTAGAGGGAAGGAAGCTGGAGAAAAGAGTGGAAGAAATACTAACAGGTAAGGTACGGAAATAGCGGAAAAGGAACGAAGAAAGGGAAAGAACGGAAGTCGGAAAACTATAAGAAGATATAGAAGATATAGAAATAAGAAATAGTAGGAAATATAATAGTAGTATTAAAATGAAAACGAAAAAAGGCTTGGAAAGAAAGGATCGGAAATTTATGAGAAATTTGATACAATGGTATGTAGTAGGAATGATGAAAACGTGGGTAGATGAAAAGGGATAGGAAAGAGTAGGGGGAAGATTGTCAAGAGGTTACAAATGACAGGTTCAAAATGCAAAGACGAAGAATCAAGAAGGCAGAGCAGTGGGGGTTTATGCTAATGGAAGATACAGAACAGTTTAGGGAAAAGGTAAGGAATATCAAAATCGGGCATGGAAATGTAAACAAGGAGATGAAATAATGTCAGGAGAAATAAAAAGAGTATTAGAGTGTACAAGCAAAAAATTAATTAGTGAAGGAGGGCATGGAAGTGGATGGGATACGGAATCTAAACAGAAGAAGGAATTAATAAGGGAATTAAAAAAATTGAGAAAAGGGAAAAGTAGTGGAAAAAAGTATAGAAAAAAAGGAGTATACTGAGTCGCGTGGTCAAAAAGAAGAGAAAGAAAATAAACGGTTTGCAGAAGAGGCGGAGAAGACTAGGACGGTAGAAGACGTTTGGAAGGTGGTAAATAGAGAGAGAAGAAGAAAGAAAAGAGTAAATCAGGATATTGAGATGGTAGAATGGAAACAAAATATTTTATGGAATTACTAGGAGGGAAATATGGTAGGGAAACACATGAAGAGCAAGAAATTATAAGAGAGGAAATAGTCCAGTTATTAGGAATAATAAGCGGTCTAATGGCGCCTGGTATAGATGAGATTCCAAATGAAGTGTGGAAATATGTAGTAAAATAGTTTAAATAATAGGCATATACCTTGCAAATAAATGGAGATCATAGGGCTCATATAAGAGAAAGGATAAAACAACAGCAGAGGTAATGATACAGATAGATATGGATAATAGGAAAAAGAAGATTAAAGTAAAATTGGAATTTAAGTTGTAAAAAGCTAAAACTTCCATGTATTATTTACTTTTGTATATTTCCAGAAACAGCAAATATTTTTATGTTCTTTAGATTATGTGAATGATAAGTTTCCGTAGAATTATAGTAACTTTTTCAGAAAATAACAGTAATTTCTACCTGTAAACCATCAAAGTAACAACTTTAAGCATATATTCGTAAAATATAAGATAAGATTATTTTTCTTTTTTTTTACAAATTATTTCAGATTTGAATTATCACAACTTAAAACGAAGATTGTAATTTCTCCCTTTTATTTTATACCAAATAAGAAAAACAAAAGGACCTGTATGAATAATATTTAGAATTAATTTTTGAAAATAATTTTTAAGCCCTAGCCCATTATTTCGGTGTAGTAGCTTGAATAGCTGAGAATCTCACTTAAGGAAAACACCTGAGAGGTCTTTTAAATAAGTAAAATAATTGACTTATAAGAAGTAATAAGTAGTATTCAAATTTATTAAATAGGGCGAGGAAAAATCCTCTCAAAAGCTATTGTACAGTAAGACTAAATGCAGGTTTATGGGATCAATATTACACTTCCAAAGGGAGAGACAGAGAGAGAGAGAGAGAGAGAGAGATTGAGAGAGAGAGAGATTGAGAGAGAGAGAGAGAGAGAGAGAGAGAGAGAGAGTATATTTATATGAAAAAGAAAAAATTTATATAATAAACGAAATTCTGCCACGGCTGGATAATAAATTCAAGCGAGAAACAAATAAATAATCAGAAAATTTTCAGAGAACCTGCGCGAGATTCCGCTCTGGAGCGTTAAACAAACGAACTGATTCACCTGGTTCTGGTTGAGGCTGTGTGTCCATTCAATGATATTTTAATACTTTGGACCCGAAAGTGATCGAAGCATAGTGTACGGGATCCTGTAAAAGATCATCCCACCAGTTATTGCAGATACTGAGATTAATGAAGGACGTTTTAATATTTCAAGAAAGTTTAATTTTTCCATACATGGGAAAAGAACAGTGAGCAACTTTGTTAAATGATACACTGAAATCCAATTCGTACGTGCGATTCTCATCAAAATGTTTATTCAGCGTTAGTTTAACGTCACAACGTTAGAAGTTCTTTAAAGGTATACGGATACTGAGCAAACATTTCACAAATATTTTAGAATCTTCCGTGGATAATTTGAGTGTCAGATTTACTTTGAATATCAATAAACTATCAAGAAGAATGTAATAATCTTTACATAAATTCTGCCAAAGTCAGAACATTAAACAAAGAGTCGTAAGCAATACAATGTAATTAATTTGATACCTGTTTCACAAATGATTTTACAGATTTGAAATTTCCGGGGGTTTGTTCGAAGTTCTGAAATTCGAAAAATAAAGGGAAAAATTGTCATAATTTTGTAGATTTTTTTGGGGTTTTTACGTTTAAAATGTTATAAGGAATAACGAAAAATGTTTATTCCTTTAGGAGATATATAATTTCATAAAATTTATATAGTTTATCGTTTTTCAAAATATCTCTGGCAATAAATGTCAAAAAAATCTTCTTATGCTGAATACTGAGTTTTTTCACTATTCATGTCACTTTCCGGCAAAATGTTTAACTGATGCGTATAACGACAATTGAAAATAGCTCAAATATCTAAAAGAAATTCTTTCATTCTCAACAGTTGTATTTCCATAAGGCTGCGAACCCTGTGTGATTCAAAATCGGATGAATTACTACTTTCTCCATGGACCCGACATTGACCGTTACACGGTGTAAGGGAACTTTGAAAAGATCATCACGCTGGTTTATGAATTAAACGATCCATAATTATTTCATTCTCTTTAAATAATTAAATCCATTGGTAAGAATTATTTGAGTCGCAAGTTTTAAGTCCTCTACATCTATTGTAATTATTTCCGGACTATTAAAAGTAAGTCATTTCATTTTAGTATTGGTAGAAATTACCAAATTACATTCAGTCTTTGGAAACAACAGAAAGACACTTTATCAAACGAAACGTATTAATGTCTACGTCGTGTTTCAGTTTTCGTGAAAAATACACTGCATATTTACAGTTTTGTGATTGATTCTGAAAAACGTAAAAGGTTTGGAGATACTAAAAAATTTCAAAAATTCATTTTTTGAATTTTTGTTTCTTATTTCCATTTCAATTAAACAAAGAAACTGGTTCTCTTGGTTCTGGTTGAGACTGCGTGTCATTTTAACGAACCGAAAGTGGTCGATGCATAGTGTACGGGGTTTTGAAAAAGATCATCCAACCAGTTTATAATATAAAAGATGAGTAACTATTTTACGCCTCCTAAATAATTACACGTGATATTAAGAATTTTTTGGATCCAAAGTTTGAAGTCTATTTCAGATACTCAGATTAGTAAAGGAAGTTTTAATATTTTAGAAAAGTCTAATTTTTCGAAACATTTGAAAAAACAGTGACGAACTTTGTTAAATGAGACATATTTAGATCCAGTTCATACCTTCAATTCTTGTTAAAACGCTTCTTTAGCTTCAGTTTTACGTAATAACATTAGAAAGCATGACTGATTTCGAGAATAAACGCAAGATGAGCAATGAATAAATCAGGAAATGATTTGAATCGGAGTGTTGGTCTTGCTTTCGCATGTAGTAAACCCAAGTTGAATTATTTCCTTTAATGTTTTATGGAGATAGAATATGTATTTTGAAAAAGGTAAACTTTTAGCTTATTATTTACATTTTAAGTCTCCCGTATTAACAAATATTTTAGAATGTTCCGCGAATTACTTAAATACCCGATTTACTTTGAATATTAGTAAATTATCAAAAGAAATCTAATAATTTTTCCATAAATTCCACCAAAATCAGAACCTAAAACAACGAGTCGTTAAAGATAAAATGTAATTAATTTAATAACTCTTTTATAAATGATTTTACAAATGTGAAATTTTACGACGCTTCGTTCGAAGTTCTGACATCGCTTCTCCAACGTCTTTAGAATAAAAGACGTTACGCTGATCGGTTAGAAATCTTATGTAGCCCTGTAGCCCTCCTTCAGAAGTTTGGGAATAAAGGCTACCTTACGGTCCTTCCATGCCCCTGGTGATTTAAAGGGGCAGAAGGACCCTGCGCCCCTCCCACATTTTTGCTGTCTACGACCATTGAGGCGAAATTCCAATAAGCCTTTCTCAACTCTTGGCGCCATTCTTCATGCTCTAGGTCGGTTTGGATTCGCTTAAAACCCGAAAGTGAACTTAGATCAGGTGGTTCAGCCTTGCTTCTTCGTCTTCGGCAAACTCGCCCCTTTCGAGCCTTATTCGCCCGAGGTGAGCTTCCGGGTTTTCGCAAGGATCTTGTGGAGCCTCACTGTTCGCGGAATATCTTTCGATTCCTCACAGAAGCCCCTCTAGTCTTCCTGTTTATACTTCCTTATATTTTTATTGTATTCACTGTGGGATGACTTATAGATGTCCCAGTCTGAAGACAATTTTGTTCTATTTGGCCTATTGCACAACGCTCTTTTCTTTTTGCGGAGATTCTCTAGGTGCTATTCCACCATTCTGCTCCTTCCTTAAACTCAGTTGTGCTTTCAGGGCAATTTTTTTCATACGATATAGTCAGAGCTCTTCGCAGAAAATCCGCGGCGTGCGCTAACTCATTAATGCTGCCATAGTTTGTGGGAAATCCCACTAGCCTTTCTCTGAGTTCTTCTTTATATGAGTCCCAAAGTGTATTTCTAGAGTTTCTGATTTTTGAAATCGCTGGTTTTCCTAGGTTTAGCTGATACAAGATATATTTGTGGTTCAAGAGAGACTCCTCATCAGAGACTTTCCAGTCCACTACCTTAGTCCTCAGCCGCTCCGAGGATAGAGGCAGATCAAGAACCTCACTCCTGTTTTTAATCTGGAATGTGGGAGTATCACCTCGATTCAGAATCTCCACGTCAGTGCCCGCTAGGTATTCAATTAAATCTCTTCCTCTGTCATTGATATTTGTTTTCCCCCACATTGTATGGTGAGAGTTCGCATCGCAACCCAAGAGCAGAGGAATCCTGTTCTCTTGACAGTGCTGAATTAGGATCTCCACCTCTCTGGGAGACGGGGACCCATTTGCATCGTCAGGGAAATATGCCGAGGCAATTACAACCTCTAGTCTTTCTCCGCTTCCGCCCCTGAGCTTCACCTTAATAACAGTGAGATCCCTGGAGCAGAGCTTAGGCACCTAAATCGCATCCATACCCTTATATAGCTATGCATGTCCTTTGTGTTTTTTCGAGCGGCCCCTTATAAATGGTGCAACACACTTTTCCTGTATAACCAGGGTTCTTAGATTAGAGTGAGCCCTGTCTGCATCACTGACAGGCGTGTGGCTAGAGCTGCCGAAGCGCCTTTGCTGTGGTGCATATTAATCTGCATCATGGAGATTCCAGTTTCAGCCATTGAAAGGCAAAGTCGGGCATCCCCGGACTAACAATTTAATTAACTCATTTAGAGTCAATCTCGTATATTTTCGCGATGAACATTATCTTGCTTTGTTTGCGAGATTAAGGTTTATTACAGTTCTCAATGACAGCACAAAACAAATCAAGTTTTATGTGCTTGTTTTGTTGATTTCGAAGTGATTATTTAATGAGAAAAATATGCAAAAAAGTGCACAAACCAGGATATAAAAGGTCCATGTACAGTCGGAAATAAAAAATTTACATTATGTACATTATGTTAAAAAAAATTGAAAAATAAAAAAAAATCGAAAACAGGTTAAATTATTGTGAAAGAAAATGTGAACCCCACAATCATGCTTTTCCACGTTTCAAATCTTCGTATGTCAGAAAGGACATTAGAAATGCCAGATAAGTACATTTTTCTTCTTATAAGGATCTGCTAGTTATAATTTACTTTGTAAATAACCTGTATTTTTTGATTCAGAATCATTTGGGAATATAGTGTACAAAAATTTACACTAAACAATTTGTCAGAGCACCCAGGGTGCATTGTTGTGGCCGTACATAAATATCGTAGTTTTTATAAATATCACTTTTTTCCATTTTTTAAAAGACAAATTTAATCAATATTAATTTCAGGTATTTACGTACATTTGAATTATCTTGAATTCTTTTGAAATATTGTACATTTTTTATAAATTTCCGTAATTTCAATGGATTTTTAAGATACTAGAGTACTCTTTAAAACTTCTGTGGCAGTTCAAGAGCTTATAATTTGAAATATTGTAGGGAATCTCAAAAGATCCTATTTTTAATTTAATTTCAATAACTTGAAGGACCTTTAAGGTTTTAAGATATTAAGGCCAATTTCACGAGATTTTATAAGCTTTGCAAATATTTTAATAATTGTAAGGATTTCATAAATGTCTCAAGGAATTTTAATAAGATTTGCAGGATTTTAGGAAATATCACCAGATTTCATGGAATTTCACGGGATGCAGTAACATTTCAGTCGATTTTAAATAATTTATTCAAGAGAAATAACGTACTTCACAGGGTTCAAAGATTTCGATAGATTTAAAATTAGATTTCGAATTCAACCTGCATTTCTATTAGTTTATCCTACATTCTTTTTAATTCACTTGATTGCTTTTTAAGTTCAGCTTTACTTTTATGAATTTCATCAAATCGTTCTCATCTTTCTTAAATTTTGTTTAAATTCACTCAAATTTTACTAAAATGAATGGATTTTTTTTTTACTTTTTATAATTATTTTGAAATGGTTAGATTTCTTTTCGATTTAACTTTAATTGTTGCAATTCTTAGAAAATATGTATTTATTATTGAAAACTGAACTACTTGGTTGAAAATTTAACTACTATCTTAAAAAATTAATTTTTAATTATTTTTTTAACTGCAGTTTCAACTATTTATTTATCTTTTTTTGTTTGAAATTAAACAATTTGGTAAAAAATTCAACTTTCTGTGGAAGATTCGTTTTTCTATTCAAAATTAGTTTAGTTTCTAATAAAAATTTCTTTAATTTTGATTGATAATATATTTTTTGAGTTTATAAATTCAACTGTTTGGTTGAAAATTGATGTAGTTTTTTGCAAATTCTTCCTTTTCGCTAGATTGTCGTTGTTGAAAATTCATGTGTCGTTGTTAATGTTTCAGTTTTAAGATATTTAAACAAAATTCACGAGGCTTAATAAGCTTTACAAAGATTTTTATAAATGCAAAGGTTTTACAAACCTTTCAAGGTATTTTAATATATTTTGGAGGATTTTAAGAAATATCACCAGATTCGAACTTAGACTTGGAATTCAACTTTAATTTATATTAGTTTATCCTGAATTAAATTCTTCAGAACTATTTCGACTTTCTAAATCACTTAGACTCTTCTAAATTTATTTAATTTATTGTTGTTTTTTTTAAGTTTTAATTTCATCCATCCATTTCAATTCAGGTCTGTACCTATTTTTAAGTGCTTTTAAATATTGTACATTATTTTTAAAAAGTTCGTTAAATTTTTTATAGATTTTAATAATTTGAAGGGATTGCAAAGCGTTTGGAAGATTGTACGATAAAGAGTTTTCTATAATTTTGGGATATATGAAATTATTTTACTGGACCTATAAGGTTTTAAGATATTTTAAAAGGTTTCACGGGATTGTATAAGATTGCAGAGGATTCCAAAGATTGTAAGGATTTTTTTTAAACTCGGGGGGTTTCACTAGATTTAATAATATTTCAATGGACTTTAAAGAATTTATTCATAGAATTGAAGTGATTGTCAAATATTTCTTGCAATGCATTTGGAATTCGCCCTGAATTCTCATTTATTCTAAATGCTTTTAAATCGTCAGACTTCACTGCCTTCAGTTTCTTTTTGGAGAACTACAAAGGAATAGTACAAATCGCCAGGTGTGTTTCTTCAGAAACACATTAAATTATTTTTCAAATAAAATAAATTTTCCTTTGTTCTAATACTATCTTGTATTCTGAAATTCTTCGAAATTGATGTACTCTAGACAAAAAATTCACCACTTTATTGAGCAATAGGTGTAACAGATAAAAATCTTTTTGAATATACCAAAAATGAGATTTAACGATTTATTTGATTTTGACTTTAGTGTTTCAAAGCATCCTCTCATTTTACTATATGATAAATTATTATCATCATTAACTGTTATGTGAAATGAATGATACATAAATTTGTAAATATACTATATTTTTCATAACAAAATTAACAATTGTAGCCCTGCACTATACATAGACTGAAACTTGTAATTATGCACGGCTTAGAGCAATGTTGCAGTGGCCTTCATCGCACCATGATATTCCCGTAAAAAAATAAAGATCTGTACTTCAAGTATTAAATACTGAATAATAATTTATTTTATCAAACGATTCTAAATTCTTTTAAAGTTCAAGAATTTCCAGATTGTTACAGTTTCAATTCGAAAGACTATTTTTAACGGGGTCCAAATTTTAAACATGTCCGAAATTACCGTGTTGGACGGTAGTTCTCAAACATTGCACTAAAATAATTACAAATCCAGGAGATCATTTGGCAGCAAGACGGGGCACCAGCTCATACAGCCCAAAAGGTCAGAAACCTGCTCAACGAAATGTTTGATCGTCGGTGGATCGGGAAATTAAGTCCATTCATAGAAAGGGCCCCGCGTTCGCCGGACCTGACTCCTCTCGATTATTTCTTCTGGGACCACATAAAAAATAAAATGTATGGAGACGTACGCCTCGTAAATCTTGAACATCTTAAGCACATGATTGTGGAGAAAATCGGAGATATCTCTCCGTAAGTACTACGCAAAGTAACGACCAGGACTTTAGAAAGATGGCTTGGCCTGTGCGTTGCCGATGAGGGAGACTTATTCGAATACCGAATACGTTAAGTATTCTTCCCGGTTTTCTCCTAATCAATTGCTGATTTTTTCCGTACTTTCAAATTATTTTTAAACATTTTAAAGATTTAAAAGATTGAAAGTTTGTAAAAGGGATTTTTGGAAAATAATGATAATTTAGGGTTGGAACATCAGATCATTTTGGGCCATAAGAATTAAAATTTTAATTTTTAACAGACAATTTTCTAACAAAATTATAATTATGAATTTGAAGAGTGATTGGTTTTTAATTTCCTTCTCCTATATCAGACTTGAAATTATTTTCCAGAAATCGCATCTTATATCAAAAATTCTCTGCTTTAACTAGATAATAATTATTTACGGAAATTCCGTGTCCTAAATCCTAAATTATAATTCTTTACGAGAATCCCCTGTGCCAAAGTGAAAAATATTGTCCTTTACGGAAATAAAACGCGAATTTTACGCGAATTCAAAAGAAGTTTCCTTTAAATTCGGGATTTTAAATAACAATTAAACAATTTTTATTTGTGGAAAAATAGTCATTTTAAGAGATATTTAGTTATTTTTAAAATATTTAAACATAATGTAGAACTTGAAATTATATCAAATAATTTAAACGAAGTCTGTGTGCCGAAAATTAGTCTATTCCTACCGAAATTTCCGTACAAATACTCACAACCTAATTTAAAACAAAATATAGATTTTTACAGATTTAAAACACAAAATTTAGAAGCAGTTTAATAATTGTGAAAGTCTTCAAAAGAATAAAATCATTTTCACAAAATATTTAAAAAGATTTTAAGAGATTTCCAAAACTGTAAAAAAAACGACCGTTGAAGATTTTAAGGATTTTAAAAAAAATTTCAAGGATTTTCAAAAAATTAAAAATAATTCTAATTATTTTAAAGTGTGTTCAGAAGTTCTGAAAAAATGTTCCACACACTTCGTTTAAATTACTTGCCATAATTTCAAGTTTTAAGTTAATTTTGAATCTTTTTAAAACGTCTTAAATATCTCTTGAAATACTCAATTTTTTCTGCAAATAATAAGTGTTCAATTATTATTTCTAAATAAAAATTCAACAATTTCGCATAAAAATTAAACATTTTTGAAATAGAGCAAGTAAAATTTTCCCTTTAAAAGTGTAAAAGCTTTTCAAAGTTTTAACAATTCAATGCTTTCTATGTCGGAAAAATAAGCTTTTCAGTATCAATTTACTCGTATTAAATAGTCAAATATAGCTCGATATTAAATAATTATTCTTTTTATGAATTTAAAAATTTAATAAAAACCTTCGATTACTAATATTTTATTATTAAGTTTGTTTCAAGTTAAAAATAGTCTTTCGAATTGAAATAGTAAAAATCTTTAAATTCTTGAACTTTGAACGAATTTAGAATCGTTTGTTCAAATAAATTATTGTTCAATTTTTAATACTTAAAGTACAGATCCCGTTTGAAAATTATTTAATCCTTTATTTATATTTACAGATGATAAAATAATATGGTTTTTATGCAAATTTTTGAACTTTAAACGCTTTTAACTTCTAATTTATGGCTGCACTTCCAATTAAATTAAATTAAATCCAATTAAACTAATTATTTTTTAAAACTATTGAAATCGAACTAGGACAGATTTTTCTTCTAAAATTTATAAAATCCCGGTCATCTCCCGCTCTCGGAAAATTTCCGGTAAACTGAATCATATCATAATTGAAAAAGGTTCCAATTAAACTAATTATTTGTAAAAACTGTTGAAATCGAACTAGGACAGATTTTTCTTCTAAAATTTGTAAAATTCCCGGTCATCTCCCGCTCTCAGAAAATTCCCGGTCATTTCCCGGTCGAGCGGCCACCCTGATATATAATTCTTTACGGGAATATCATGGTGCGGTGAAGGCCACTGCAACAGTGCTCAAAGCCGTGCGTAATTACAAGTTTCAGTCTATGTATAGAGCAGGGCTACAATTGTTAATTTTGTTGCTATGAAAAATATAGTATATTTACAAATGTATGTATCATTCATTCCACATAACAGTTAATGATGATACTAATTATATTCAAAAAGATTTTTATCTGTTACACCTATTGCTTCATAAAGTGATGAATTTTTTATGTAGAGCACATCAATTCCGAAGAATTTCAGAATACAAGATAGTATTAGAACGAAGGAAAATTTATTTTATTTGAAAAATAATGTGTATCTGAAGAAACACACCTGACAATTTGTACTATTCCTTTGCAGTTCCACAAAAAGAAACTGACGGCAGTGTAGTCTGACGATTTAAAAGCATTTAGGATAAATGAGAATTCACGGTGAATTCCAAATGCATTTCAAGAAATATTTGAAAATCACTTCAAACCCACGAAACCGTACGAAATACCTTATTTCTCCTGAATAAATTCTTTAAAGTCCATTGAAATGTTATTGAATCCAGTGAGACCTCGCGAGTTTAAAAAAAAAAACCTTACAATCGTTGGAATCTTCTGCAACCTTATACAATTCCGTTAAATCTTTTAACATATCTTAAAACCTTATACGTCCAGTAAAATAGTTCCATATATCCCGAAATTATAGAAAACTCTTTCTCGTACAATCTTTCAAACGCTTTGAAATCCCTTCAAATTACTGAAATCTATGAGAAATTTCTCGAACTTTTAAAAAATAATGTACAATGTTTAAAAGAACTCAAAAATAGGTTAAAATGGTTTGCGTGCTTCGTTCATTTGATCAATTCATTCTCAGGATGGGTGAAATGAAAACTTTAGTAAAATAAAAAAAACAATAAATTAAATAAATTTAGAAGAATCTAATTGAATTAGAAAAATTCGAAATAGTTCTGAATAATTAAAAAGACTTAAGGATGAACTAATATAAATTAAAGTTGAATTCCAAGCCTAACTTCAAATTTCTTGAAATCTTTAAATCCCTGCGAAATATCTCATTGCTCTTGAATAAACTCTTTGGAATCTAATTAAATGTTATTCCATCCCGTAAAATTCCATGAAATCTGGTGATATTTCCTAAAATCCTCCAAAATATATTAAAATACCTTGAAAGATTTGTAAAACCCTTGAATTTATAAAATCTTTGTAAAGCTTATAAAATCTCGTGAAATTTTTTTAAATATCATAAAACTGAAACATTTACAAACAAAGAATGTAAAAAAAAATTGATAGATTTTAGACAATAAAAAGAACAAAACTTAAATAGAAAAGAACGAATATTTTACAGAACACATGATTTTTCAACCAAGACAATTAATTATCTACCGAAAAAGAAGAATTTTCAAAAAACTACATCGATTTTCAACCAAGTAGTTACATTTAAAAATTAAAAAAAAAATATTTTTAATCAAATTTAAATAAATTTTCATTAGAAAAGAAATAAATTTTGAATAAAAAAAAAACATTTCTTCTACAGAAAGTTGAATTTTCTACCACATTGTTGAATTTCTTACTAAAATTTTGAATTTCAAAGAAAAAAAGAGAAATAAATAGTTTAATTTGCAGTTAAAAATATAATAAAAAATTAATTTTTAAGATAGTTAAACTTTCAACCAAGCAGTTAAATCTTCAATAATAAATACGTATTTTCTAAAAAATGCAACAATTAAAGTTAAATCCAAAAGAATTTTAACCATTTGGAAATAATTTTAAAAAGCCAAACAAATCCATTTATTTTAGTAAAATTTGAGAATTCATAAAAGTAAAGCTGCATTTAAAAAGCAATAAAGTGAATTAAAAACAATTCAGGATAAACTTATATAAATTAAAGTTGAATTCCATATCTAATTTTTAATCTCTCGAGATCTTTGAACCCAGCGAAATACCTCACTGGTGATATTTCCTAAAATCCTTCAAAACTTATTAAAACTCCTTGAGAGATTTATAAAATCCTTGCAATTATTAAAATCTTTGTAAAGCTTATAAAATCTCGTGAATTTGACTTAAATATCTTAAAACCTTAAAGGTCCTTCAAATTATTGAAATTAAATTAAAAATTGCTTGAAATCTTTTGATATTCCCTTAAATATTTCAAATTATAAGCTTTTGAACTCCTACAGAAGTTTTAAAGAGTACCCTAGTTATCTTAAAAATCTATTAAAATTATTGAAACTTATAAAAAATTTCTCTGAGTCTTATAAAATAATGTACAATATTTTAAAAGAATTCAAGATACTTCACAAATACATGAATAACTGAAATTAGTATTGATTAACTTTTCTTTTAAAAAATGGACTAATGGTTACTAATGGTGACTGTATAGTAGCCCTGATTATTTTGCAGTTACTTTTTACATAAATACCTTGATTTTTGCTATTTTGTCTACAAAATACATCTTGAATTTTCCAGTCAGAAAGATGAAATTTCTTCAAAAAAGTTGCATTTTTAATAGAAAACTTAATTTTAAACCACACAATTTAATTTTCCACTAAAATGATCAATCTTCAACAAAATTGTCCTTCCCCAAATCGTCTACGACGTTATTTTTGGTTAATCCATAAATAGATCACAGAAATAAAATCAGTAAGCAAAAAGTGCGATAGATAGGAGGTTCCCGGTGGCCACATGAGTCCTAAAGTTGCCCCCACTCCAATTGAAGACTACGCTATTTACGTACAGCCACAAATATGCACCCTAGGTGCTCCGACAAATTGTTTAGTATCAATTTTTGTATGATATATTCCCGAAATATTTTGAAACAAAAAATACAGGTTATTCACAAAGTAAAGTCAAACTAGCAGATCCTTATAAGAAGTAAAATGTACTTACCCGGCATTTCCAATGTCATTTCTGACATACGAAGATTTGAAACGTCGGAAAGCATGATTGTGGGGTTCATGTTTTTTTTCATAATAATATAACCTGTTTCTGATTTTTTTCCACTTTTAAATTTTTTTGAACATAATGTACATAATGTACATTTTTCATTTCCGACTGTACATGAACCTTTTATATCCTGATTTGTGCACATGAAACTTGATTTGTTTTGTGCTGTCATTGAAAACTGCAATGAACCATAACCTCGCAAAAAAAAAGATAATTTTCTTTATACCTTGGCCGAAAGTACATGCCTCCCGCATCGTTTTCAGTGCAGAAAGCCTAAGATTTACGCACCGATAAAGATACACGCGCGCCCTTTTTAATAGCTTTGCTGCTTAGCAACTCGTACAAACGCCATTTTCATTCGAATACTCGTGTATCGGTATCGCCTGCTCCGTCATTTTTGGACTTAACCTTTGATATTGGGTGCAGATTAAATAACGATAACAAAAAAAGGGAATATGGATGAAAAAGCTTTCTCGTCTGATGAATCGATGGATGAGGAGGATGTTGAACATGATTTTGATGCTGAGGCCCAGTTAATAATACAAACAAAAACATTTTCAAAAAAGTCTACCGACAGATATACGTTAGTCTACGAAACATACAAAAAGTGGAAGCTGGAAAATAAAAGTTCTCTGTCAAATGAAAAAGAAAACAATTTAGTTGTTTATTTTAGAAATCTAAGTGAGAAGCTGAAACCTCCTACTTTATGGAGTATATAGTCAATGTTGAAAAAAACGCTGAACACAAGAGAAAATATTGACATCAGCAAATTACAAAATTTAAAAAGTATAATCAAGCAAAATTCTAAGGGTTACAGACTAAGAAAATCATTAGTTTTGAAATGGGATGACATTATGAAATTTTTGAACACAGCATCGGACTACAAATATTTGGCCTCAAAGGTTAGTATTAAAATTCATCAAGTTCTTTATATATTTGCACACAATTCATATAGGATTCTTTATATACAGCAGTTTAATACAATATTATGCTTACGTTTGTTAAATTTCAGGTTATTTTAGTATTAGGCGTTTGTGGTGCACTTAGGTGTGATGAGATAACTAACCTGAAAGTGCAAGATGTTGAAGACCTTGACAATAGATAACTTGTTACAATTAATCAATCTAAAAACGATTCAGCTCGTCAGTTTATTGTTGGAGAAATATTTTATGAGAAAGTTAAAAATTACATCTCATTGAGACCAGGTGAATTCTTTATAGAAAGATTTTTTATTCAATACCAAAATGGAAAGTGCAATCGTATGGTAATTGGAAGAAATAAAATTGGTAAAGCACCACTAGAAATAGTAAAGTACTTGGAACTATCATAACCAAAACGATACACAGGACACTGTTTCCGCAGGACTAGTGGTACACTTTTAGCTGCTGGTGGAGGTACTACTACTATGCTTGAACAACTAGGTGGATGGAAATTTCTAAATATCGCACAAGGTTAATCATTGACTTATTTAGTTTATAATATTGTCCATTATTTACAAATAATTCATGTATCTACAAGTTAAATCCTTTGTTGAAGATTATATTTATAAAAATTTGTTGTTCACAGGTTATTTTGAAAACTCTTAAAAATAGACAAGAAATTTTCAATAAAATAACCAATGATCAATCCAATATACGACCAAGCACTAGTAGGAACTATCCACTCGTTGTAGAAGATAATAACAATTTCTCTGATGACTTTGAAGTAAATGAAGAGGATTTATTAGAAATTAAGAGATGGACGCGTCTGAGGTACAAAAACAGAACAAAACAAAAAGATGCCACTTACGACTTACGACCTGCAACACTTTTTTCTAAAAAACTAGAAAAGCAACTTTTTCATCCAAACTACCTATTACAACTTTTCCTAGAGAATCAGACAATCAGCCTCCATTAAAAAAAGTAGATTAGTGAATGAATATTCTGAAAGAGATGGAAATTCAAATGTACCATCTAATAAAGATCCTTATACGATTTATGAGAATTGCATATTGGGAAATGTGACAAATAATTATTACTGTTAATGCATTAATAATAATAAAAAATAATAATAATTTATTATTTGAAGAAGTATAATGTATTTTTTAGCTTTAATATTTAATTGTCTTTACATTCTTAATCTTTTTCTAAGTGTGACTAAAAAGTGTAAAAAATAAATGTAAAGAATGGAACAGTGATTTAAA
>JAAAKG020004829.1:0-21527 GCA_010014905.2 Druon quercuslanigerum | reverse complement strand
TTAAGGAATAGGAAGAAGGTGAAAGAAAAATGTAAACCCTTAGGGGACACATTAGAAGCTTCCACTAACTAACTAACATAGCGTATATTATATCTCCTAAAATTATCGACATTTTGAGAACATTTTTTTGAAACTTTTAGGTCTCATTGAACATTGAAAAAAAGCTAAAAAAAAGCATATTCCAAGAATCGATTTTTATGCATTTTTAATTGGTCTTTTGCAGATTCTTCTTAAGAATTAGTTACATTTCTCTAAGACGCATGAAATTTCTTTTGCACATTTTTGCATCTGTTACATAGTTTATATAAAAAAACACAAACAGGATTTGCAACAAGGTTGATCAGAACCGGCTTTTAGCCGACATTTATTAAATTTTCACATTTTGTTTTCTCATTCTGTTAAAGAAGGCATAGAGCGAAAAAGTTTGTCTTAGACTTTTTTCCGTATCTAGAACAGTTTATTTAAAAATAAAATAATTAATTCAAAGGAAAAGACATTGATAAAGATCAACAGGTAGTGCAAACATTTACAGTATTTTGTCAATCCTTTTTTGATTCTCTTGAAGTAATACAACGAGGCTAACGCAGTCTATTGAAATTAGATTAATTAATATTGTCAAAAATTTTGATTTCTCTTATCGACATTCTTGTAACAATCGTAAGTTATTTGGACCTATTGCTTTCTTAGTGCGGCTCCCCAGTGTAGCAGATTAGTGCCGCTCGAGTGGCCGGTTTCTTGCCTGGCGCACCCTTCCCATTGTTTGAGATTGAAGCCAGAGAAGAAAATCAAAATTTTGGAAAATATCAATTAAACTAATTTCAATAGGCTGCGTTAGCCTTGTTATGTTATTTCAAGAGAATCAAAAAAAGATTGACAAAAAACTGTTAATGTTTGCACTACCTGTTGATCTTTAGCGATGTCTTTTCCTTCAACTTAATCTTTTTATTTTTAAATAAACTATTTGAGAAACGAAAAAAAGTCGTACACAAACTTTTTCGCTCTTTGACTTCTTTGAGAGAATTTGAAAACAAAATCTGAAAATTGTAATAAATGTCAGTTAGAATCGGGTTCTAAGAAACCTTGTTGCAAATCTTGTTTGTGTTTTTTTATATAAACTATAGGACAGATGCAAAAATGTGGAAAAAAATTTCATGCGTCTTAGAGCAATGTAACTAATTCTGAAGAAAAATCTGCTAAATACCCATAAACAATGCATAAAAATCGATTATTTTAATATGCTTTTTTTGCATTTATTGCATTTTCTTCCAAAACTATGAAAAATTGTTCGTTTCAATGAGAGCTAACAGGTTAAAAAAAAATTTCTCAAAAGGGCGATAATTTTAGGAGATATAGTATAAGTTATGTAAAAATGTTTAATTAACAATATCTCGAGAACGATCGTCAGTTCGCGAAAGCACCTCATACCGTTGGATAAAGGTGACCATTCTGCACAATGTCCATTTAAGAAGGATAAGAAATTTGTCATTGTCTTTGAAGAAGGTACCAAGAGTAGGGGATGCTGTTTTCAGCGCTCCAAAACACAAATGACTGGCGCTTGTATGTGAAAAAAGGTTGGATGCAGACATGGGAAAAGCTTGAAGAAGAATATTAATTCATATATGATGAATTTAAAGAACATACGCTATTTTGATAAACTTATCATTTTTGTTGTAGCTAAAAGGTTTTTTATAAGAAAAGTCGAAGTTTTTCTGACTACTGGACAATTTGACCTGCAGTCAGAAAAACTTCCACACTCCTCATTAACTACTGCCCTGGTTAATACAAATAACACGTAATAATATTAAAAGGTTTTTATGTAACACAAAAATTTCAGTGTTTACTTTATTTTGAAGCATCGTTAACACTGACCCATGTATCAAACCATATGTACTTATTCTAAACGTTTGTCTGTGTTTTAACACATCTTCAATCCCTGCTTAAATCATCTTGTCAAAATTCAAATTCAAAATCTGTCTTTCACCCTTTAGCTATAATAAACGTTTCATTTTATAGGTGTAATAAACATCCTAGACTGCTTTGCAAAATCGGGTGCTTCATAGGATGTGCACGCTTCAAAGTAATAATGAATCGTAATTCGTAAAACAAAAAGAAATAGATACAAAGAGAGAGAGAGAAGTAGCCATAAGAAGCAGAAGAAAAGACGAAGAAGAGGATCATCATGACCTTCCTTGAGTGGACGCTGAAGGAGTAGGAGGTTCTTTGACACACTTGACGCACCAGGTGAATTGTAACTCCGGAGTCCGAAGACTTGTTAACTTAGTTCTCAACCCGAGATCGCAGAGAGAGCATCTCCGTATAATGTGCAGCCGGTGACGTTCCGGTGACGTGGTCTGGACGATTTTATACAAAAATATGTGTGTGTGTGTGTGTGAACATAGTGGGACATGAAAGGTCCGTTAATTATTCAAGCCTGTGATCAGATACAGGAAGAAGGCGCTAGTGAATTCGAAATGATAATCCTATCATCTGGAACGATAAAAACTACATTGCTAACCCACTTAATCTGAAGATGAAGCCTAATAATATTTCTCTGAAATAAATACAGGAACTTTTAGACTGTTAATCTTCATGTAGATTCTTTATCTTAATTTCAAAATTCTGTATTCGATAATGTTAATTAAAATATTTTATCTTGTAACACAGCTTACTCTATAAACAATTTTAATTAAATCATTAATTATTGGTAAATAAACCAGTTAAAATGTACAAGCAGACGTTCCTCTTCATGTGTATCTCGGTCACGTTCGCGAGTTCCCAATTCTTCAGTTTTGAGAAACTCAAGTCGTACGCGAAGCTCTTCAATGTTCGCGATTTGCCGGTCAATGAAACCGGAAATGAGCTCTGGAATGGACTTATGAAAGATTGTAAAAAGAGGATAACTTTTTCGTGTATTCAAAAAAATGCTTACACCTATTTGGACAATACGTTTACGGAACGTGATAACATAACCGTCTTTGATGGTTTAGTTCTAAAGAAAAATAGCTTGAATTATCAAAGTTGTAAGAGGCGCGAAAGTCAGAATAGTGTGGACGAGAATCTTGTGGAAAATGCAAACGAGAGTGACCGGGATAAGTGGACGACTAGGAAAGATGAAAGTGATTGTGAAAATGAAGAGCAAAGTCGTGGATTAGAGGATGAAGCTACGTCTCCATTGGAGGAAGTAACAAGCGCTCTTCGCAAAAAGACAGTCAAGTTTTTGGCGACACGAGATTATGAAATTCAACTCCCAGATTTTTTTTTCGAAGGAGCTAGTTTTAAAATTAGCCCTAGAGAAATTGATGAAAATGGGGCTCTCATTAGAGTCGATTTTGGACAGAGGGCTGTCGAGAGCCAAGGACGACTCTTTTTCAAAAAAATCAGTAAGATATTTATATACTATTTCTGATCGTATTTCATATTAATTGTTATGGCTCTGTAGACTAATGTATTTTTTACTTTTTCAGGAAAAATGATACAGAACAAATTACTGATGAGCTTCTTGGCATTACTACTTATAATTAAACTCATTAAATTGAAGTTCATGTTCGTTATACCGTTTCTTTTTGGAATTGGAACTGCGAAAAAGTTGTTCTTAAAGTTGCTGCTGTTTATGGTTCCTGCTTTTGCTCACGTATTTAAATTGTGCTCGAGCTATTACAGTAGCAAATCTCCCAAACTCTATCATCACCATCATCAGGTAAAAAAAGAGGGTCAGAGGCATATTATAGATTAGTATAACAGTCTCGTATTTTGGGTCTGTGGACTAGATTTCAGGAGGCGAATGTGGAATTTAAAACTACGGTTTCTCCGACATAAGATTAACGGTGGAATAATTTACATTTTTTATAAATTAACCTCATATTCTTCTTTTTATTTATAATGGAGAAAAGCAATGTCAAAAAAGTGGCACCGATAATTATTTTGAGCTTACAGATTTTTAAGTACTGATATAGTTTTGATCCAACTTTTTCTGTATTTGTTAATTTTTATTTTTATGGTTAATATCCCTTCCAGAGATTATACTACAAAATTTTACTTTCCTTATTCTTTGAGTAGAAATATTACGTTTTATATAATCGTATATAGCATTGCTTACTAATTTATTATTATCAACTTCATTCTTAGCAGAGTATTCATGCTTTGAATCAGATTCATGTTCATTAACTATAATTGAACATTTTTTGTTTAATAGTATACGAAAGTTTATTGTTGCATTACGAGTACTCGACAAGCTTAGTTGCACCCAACTGAATTTTAAAACAAATAGTACTCCTTCATATATTTTTCTGAAACTAATAATCGACCAACTTTATTCATTATGAAATTTTACAATTATATTGATTCAAGAAAATTATTTCATCAGAGTATTATATTTTATCATTATTTTTAACATAAAGATTATGTGTGTGCCTGTGCGTATATGTGTTACATTCATGTGGGTATATAAACATATAAAAACTTAGCAAGT
Organism: Druon quercuslanigerum; assembly: GCA_010014905.2. Classification (NCBI taxonomy): domain Eukaryota; kingdom Metazoa; phylum Arthropoda; class Insecta; order Hymenoptera; family Cynipidae; genus Druon; species Druon quercuslanigerum. Next base: position 17,059 of record JAAAKG020004829.1, on the reverse strand, counting down.
TTTTAATTATGTGAGAATAAGGATTAAGATTTTTTTTCATAACATGTATTATTTAATGATGGACATCAAACATCATTTAAATTTTAACACATCAAAACAGTTAATGACTATGTTAAAAAATTTATTTTAAATGAATTGCTTTCCTTTCAAAATTCAATTGTCTACCAATATACTCAAATTAATTCAACTTTAGAATAAATTTTTACAGAACCTATGAACACATTATGCTATAAATATTTTAATTTCATATGGTTTACTTGTGGTTTAAGTACTTTATTTACTTTACTTTAGTTACTTTATTTCTATTATATAAAATTATTTACATAATCAATCATTTGTTAGCCAATATTAGATTAAAAGTTATGGAAACTTCTTTATCGAGACTAGAAATATAAATAAAACTTTCTATATTATGTTCAAAAGCAACTTCTCTATCCTAAATAACGTGAATACGATTAAAGCCAGAAAAGGATGAGATGCTCTGTTTAATATTTAATACACTTGTGTTTGATGCGAACAAAAAGTAAAATCAAAGATGCATAATTTTCTAAATGAATACAAATTATTAAGTTAGAAAGTCGTTTCTGTTGCGCATGTGACTTTCGCGGATAGGGGAGACCACCCTACAGTAGATAATCATTAATTTAAAATACTAATGCATATAAAATAATTAATTTAATATAATAAATAGTCAGGACGTCACACGTGGTAATATATTAAAATTAGAATGGATTATTTAACTTACATTTGTGCCTTTAATTGATTATTGTCTGCTGCAGGATCATTATCTTTATAGTGTGTTCTCCCCTGAATATAATTATTTAATTAGGATCAAGCTAAGACGTTTTTCTACTTCAAGTTTACCTTAAATGCTTTAATGTTAAAATGTTTAATGTTTTTCAATTCAGTAAAAATAATTGACTGAATTCATTTTAAATCGGGCAGATAGCCCAGGCTGAGATTACAGGATCCTTTGCCACTCAAATATGTTGTACAAAATTTTACCTATAAGAAACTTATAGGGAAATGTTTATTCCGTACTGTTTTCGATATTTTTGTAAAAATATGTATGAAATCATTTAAAATTTATTTCCTGGAGTATACAATGTTACGATGTTATAAAAAAAAACACATTACTGACAAGTGTCAACAACTTTTATGTTAAACTTCTTTCTTTAAAGTTGGTATTTTTGAAATAATCGATACTCTCCATGTTTTCTAAGTTACCTTATTATTTTTCCATTTCTAGCTTTTAAAAACTATTCAGTTATGACTATTTTCGTTTTTGAAACTACCATAAAATTGTATTGTTGAAAAAAATCAATTTTAAAGATTTTTATACATATTTGCACAAAAGTTTTGAAAATAACGCGAGACATCAGAAAGTGTGAAAACAAAATTTTTTAGAAATTTTTCAGAGAAACAGTTTTATGTTTTGACTTTTTTTCTTATCTTATACCTTTTTAGCAAAGAACGTAAATCTATATTTTAGACGAAAAATTTCTTTTAAGACGCGGGGACAGAGAAAACTATTTTTTTAAATTTCGGAGACTTCCACATTTTATACTATTTCCAAAAGAATCGTATATGGAGGCATTAAAATTGATGAATTTATATCTAAGATATTTTAAAATTCAACATTGCAAATAATTTCAATTTAAAATAATACAGAATTTCATATGAAAAGGATTACAAAAATATAGCACTGAAAACTAAGAAATAAGTAATAATTGTTCAAAAATTAAAAATTTTAAATGTAACTTTTTAAAGTTGACCAATTAAAATCTGAAAGTTTTCGACAAAGGCAAATTTTTTATTGAATAGTAAACGAAAGTCTTAAAAACTGAACGAATCTAACTAACTGAAGAACAGTTTTATATTTCGGAAATTATTTTTTCTTAGAAGGAAAAAAAGAACCTTTAAAAATATAAAAATATTGTTAAAATGATGTTTGATCTCTGATAACTTCAGAGTCACATCTAAATTGCAGGTTTTTACATATTTAAAACGTAAGTCATAAACAACAGAAAATCACGCAAATCTCCGTTTTTAGACCAAAAATTCTGTCTAAGACGCGGGCACATTGAAAGCTATTTTTTGAAAATTCGCGTTTGTAATTTTTAATTTTAATTGCACATAAATCCCCAAAAAAATGTTATCAGATCTTTAAAAGCTACCTGTTAGTGAACAATTGATTGGATGACTTGAGCATAGACTTCCTGCCTAAAGAAATATAGTGTGATTATCATTGCTTAGCTATTCAAATCTATTACACGTAGCAGCTTTTGGTTTCTTTCTAGACACAAGTAAAAATGACGACCCCATATAATGTTTTTTAAGTAAATTGGTGTTCCTTTTTGTTACGACGAGTAGTTTCTATTTTTGTCAATTTTACACAGCATTTAAAAATTATAATTAATTCTTTAGTCAAGTTTCAAGAAACTTTAAAAGAGAAACTGAAATATTTGTTATGAAAATTTAGTTTGGACCATCATTGCTTCTTCAGCAGTGTTAATTAATTTTAGTTATTTTTCTTCCCTCTTAGACACTGAACTCCAAATAACTATTCTTAAGGAAACAGTTACGACCAGAATGCTTATCTCTTACGTACACTAAGAGATTTCTCTCTTGAAATTTCTAACTATGCTATGACATTAATATTTTTTAATTTTAAAGTTAAATATATAAAAGATCTACATTTTTATTTGTCGTTCAAGTATTCCCACAGCATTTTGTTGGCCTGAGGCGAGGGGGGGGGGGGGAGGCTCGTGAATGCTTTATTTTTTATTTTTCTAATTTTGACTGGATTGAAGTCTTTTTGTCTTTTTATTTTAAAATCTGCTTTCAGAAAAATCATTTTTAAGAGACGTGTGCGTCGGGGATGAAGAAACCTTACATAATATTAGCAAGGGCGAGTCTACAAAATTATTATAGATGGCGATGGGGGTTAGAGGGGTGTTCAAAATGATATAAAAAATGGTCACGTAATATTTTAAGGATCTCTAAGAGCTGCTAAGAGCATGTATTGGAATATCACGAGACTAATTCTGATAAACAAACTTATTCATAAATTAACAAGACAGATGTATTTTCCATAGCAGACAGACATTCTCTTCTTTTATTTACTTCTAGACTGTCTGGTATGACATATTTAATTGAGTTAATAACTTACGCGACAGTTCTTTTAAAGAAATTGGTCACGCTACGTCTGGTCTTGCCCTTAGTAGCCATAGTATGTATTTAGAGATGAATGAGACACGTATAAATTTTTCTGTATAAAACTTTAAACATTCATTGATTGATAACTCTTTTACATTATAAAATGTAACTTAATAATCTCAAAGCTCTTGACACACTTACATGTCTCACTTGTCCAAACCTCGTATAATTAAGAAGAGAATATAAACCGTTATCCGAATCTAAAAAACGAAATTCTACTATGTAAATCTTTCTCATCCGAATTCGCTTTTCATATGTGAATATATCATTGTTCAACATCAATCTTAATCACGTTTCAGATAGCTCATCACCATCACCATGTTCCTGTACCTGTGCCCGTGCCAGCCCCAATCTACGTTGACCATCCTCCTCACCAGCCTCATCATAGTGAAGAGGAATTTAATGGCTACGATTATGCTCATCCACACATCCAATACCGAAAGGATATGGAGGAATTAAAAGAGTGGGGCATCGAGCCTTATGAAGAACCATTTGAAGATGTCAATCAGAACTTGGGTCCAATAAATCCCACACCAATGACGCCAGTTTATACTGGGTCATATGATGTCCCACAATATGCCTCAAATACAAGACCTGTTGCTGCTCATTTTCCAGATAAGCATGCAGCAATATCTGCTTATGCGCAAAACATGGCTTACTCTGGCTACGTAGATGATCTTAAGGCCAATAGGCAACGTCTTCAGCAAGTAGTACCAGGAGTTAATCTGGGACCTGTATCAAATATAAGTCCTGGACCGGGTATTGGACCAGGGCAAAACATTGGGCAAGGACTAAATATTGGACAAAACATAGGACCAGTATTTGTACCAGGACCAGTGGGTGCGGGATCAGCTCCTGTTCCATCAAATCTACAATCTCCGCAAAATCCTCAAATCAATGTGCCATCTTCTGTGAAAGGAGCAGTGACTAAACAAAAAAGTCCTTATACTGTTTATGCTCAACAACAGCAACATCAACAACAACAGCAACAAAGGCCAGTTCAAGGTCAACGAGTGGTCCAAATCACACCTAAGAATTCAGTTCCAGTATCTCGTCCAGCCTATGATGATGAGTTTTATGGGCCAATTGTTGAGAGACTAGACGAGACCTTCGGACAACTAAGGTTCCTTGAAGAGAATTGCAGAGAGAGGCTTGTTTGCAGTATGTACAAGAACCCGGCGGTTTACACACCGCATAGCAATCTTGTGTCCAACGAACTCTCCAGGTAAGAGCTGTGTAAGGCGATCATTGATCGGTTCTGGAATTGTGGATCATAAGGAGAAAGGTGGCCGTCGCCCTGGCTGCTCCGAATTGCTTCAATCGGGTCATTGAGCCTACGCGAGGAGACACCACATCTCTCACACTCTTCTTCTCTCTTTCTTTTTTTCTTGCCATGTCTGCACTACACGTATTTTTTCTTACATTCCTTTCAATTTTTGTCTGCACGCGTTTGGCTGGAATTCTGGTTATGGCATTTCTATGATTTAAAATCATGATGGCTGGAAAGGAGGAGCATTATGTTCACTAACAGCTTGAATAGATAGTTAACTGAGGTACTGTGAATTTATCATTAAAAATTGAGCGCAATTTCCTTCTATAAGTTAGAACCGAATTTTAAATGAACTAGGAAAATAATCGGGTAAAAACAAAATTTTTTGTTAGAAAACTTACATTTTCTGAATTAATGAACATTTCAAGGAAGAAGAGATGTTCTTGTTTGGAAAACCTTGTTTTAACAAAAATTATTTACCTCATGACAATTATAGTATGCGTTGGGTTGATGACATCAAATATTGAGGAGGAACCATTGGCTGAAGAAACAATTAATTTCTTGCAACATAAAACTTAATTTAGGTTCTTTTTAAGTCACTAAATGATTCTCATTTAAGGTTCTTAATGAAAATAATATGCTCATGCGAAACCAGTGAGAATAGAAAGAATTTTATCATTCACCTTGAAAATCGGTTTCCTTTATCCTCATTTATCTTAATTAATTTGAGGATAATTCTATACAAAATACTCAAATTAAGAAATTAATTCAAATGAAAATAAGACAAAAAATCTGTGAGATATCTAAACACATTTTCTAATTTATTTCCAAATATTTTCATTAAATATAATTGTTTTTTGAACAATAATAATAATAATAATTTTTATGAAACAGCATTTAATTCCAAAGCAGTCCTTATTGAAGAATTCAAAATTGCAAAAAATACAAAATAGAATAATTTTAATTAAGAAAAATATAAACTTAAAACATTTGTAATTGGAGACTTCCACATTTTATACGATTTTCAAAAGAATCGTATATGAAGGCATCAAAAATTGAGGAATTTAAATCTAAGAAATTTCAAAATTCAACATTGGAAAATATTTCAATTTAAGAAAATACGAAATTTCATATGGAAAAGATTACAAAAATATAGCACTGAAAACTAAGAAATAATTGATAATTGTTGAAAAATTAAAAATTTCAAATGTGACTTTTTAAAGTTGAAAAATTAAAATCTGAAAATTTTCGACAAAGGCAAATTTTTATTATCCAGTAGTAAACAAAAGTCTCAAATACTGAACGATTCTAATGTTCATTATTATACAATTGCAATTAAAGAGAATATTGAAGAATTTCTAATTGAAGAAGAGTTTTAGATTTCGAAAATTCTTTTCCACTAGAAGAAAAAAAAACCTTCAAAAATATAAAAATATTGTTAAAATGATGTTTGATCTCTGATAACTTTACAGTCCAGTAACTTAATATAAAGAAGTAACTTAAAATTCAGAATGAACATAAATATAATAATTAGTAAAAACCACTTACGGATGCAAGGTCACATCTAAAAGGCAGCTTTCTACATATTTAAAACGTAAGTCATAAACAACACAAAATCACAGTTGTCTCTCTTTTCAAATAACTGTAAATATCGATTTCTCTTCTTTATCTACCAGACAGTAAAGCCCACATTGAACTTGTAAATAACGTCCTTACTTTCATTTTTATAACCTAGACATACATAAAAATTAAACACAGGATTTTTCTTACTTAACAATGTAGTACACAATCTGAAATAGTTCTCCAGCTTTCTCAGGCAGTTGGCTTCGTTTCAAGTGCACGCATTCATAAGTACTGTTACCTCAAACTGCATTAAAGTGTATCTTGAAATCAGCAAAAAAAGAGTGAGTGTATAAGCAAATTATTTACTCACTAATCTCCAGAAATTATTTTTAATCTTTCTTGGAATGTGCAAGAAGATTTTTCTACCTGTAAGTGAACACAGTGGTCGGTATCAATAATAAAAGAGGACTTCAATAATTCCATCAATAATTCCATCAATAATTCCATCAATCACATATCATCTCTGCAATTATAATATTTTTTAAGAACCTAAATATGAATCTTGCTGAATTTACATACATCGTGGATTGTTGGACGAATGCTTTCTATGATTTAGGCCAGTGTGTGAAATTGAGATGTGCTCGTCCTCAAAACGCGTTTTCTTATTAAAACCTATCATGGAGTTTTAAATGCGTAATTGAGTCGGAAATTTGTGTTAATTACTGGAGATGGGATTTTATAAATTAATAATTTTACGACATGTATATGCACTTCAAAATATGTCAATATTATTCCTTTCATATTGCTTGAACTTCAATCCTTTCATCCAATTGAAGAATTATGACAAACAAAACGTGCTTTGTTCTTTTCTTAGAATCTATACCGTTGAAAATAAATAGCGAGCATTAATTTTAACTATCTTTTTTTTCTTAATTAGGCGTTAAAATTTAAGATATAATTTAATTTTTGCAGGGATCCTCAAGAGTTGAAGCGTGGAAATTCGGCCACAGTTTCCAGTCAAAGATTTCATCGCTATTTGAATGCAGCGAGGTTGGGACAAGACGGTGGAGATTGCTTACGAACTTATCCATGTCACATTAACACGGAATAGCAATTTTCCATTTTTTCTACTTGAAACCCCGAAAAAAGTAGATTTAAAGCCAAAACGAATAATTCCTATCAAAAATTAGGGATCTGATGTAACATTTTGAATTGTATAAATATTCAGCTGATATTACAAATTAAATTACGAATATATGAATTGCTTAGAAAAAGCTCAAAATTACATTTATCCGATTTTCAAGCAATTGTAAAAAAACTAATTTTCGTCGCCACATATTTAATATCTGTTTCTAGATTTTCTTACAAATGTTCCTAAAGTGAAGAGAATTTTTAGAAATAGATTTTAGATGGAAAAATTGATCTTAGTCATGCTTAATGTATGGTGAGACTGTTGTTAAATGTAAAATTATATTATATTAGCTGTAAGTGTAAATTTATGAGTTAATTATCTTTAAAATAGTCAAAGCTGTAAATTACACTTTAGAATATTCTCACAAATATTGTCTAAGTTTGTTAAATGTGAATTGGATGAAAGGTTGTCTTTTGTGAATCATCCCTGTTAATAAGCAAAAAACCTTCTTTATTTAATAAATTAGATATGTATTAATTTATTTATATACTTATTTATTTAAGTTTAATTATTTGTATACATTCGGGTGCCATATGCCCAAAATCTGTAAAACAATTGAAATGTTTGAATGTTAGGTTTGTAAAGTGAATGTCGGTGTTTTTTTTAAGTGAATGACTAAAATGCTACTGTGGAGTGTTCAATGTATATTTTTGTCTTACATTTAATTGTAATAAATTGAAATGAGAATTTGTCCTGATAATTGATTGTATGATCAGTGACAATAACTTTCAAGTATCTGATATTAATAAATGATTATTTTGATCCGATTTATTAATTGGATATAATACTTTGATAAAATTTAAAGTATATTGAGATAATGTGGCTTCAAAACATTTAAAACCCGTTTGTGTGTTAGTAAATATTTAAAAAATACATACATCAGTATCTTTTTTAGTACCTTAACGAACCCATTTTAATTTGATCAAGTATTATCAAATTCGAAATATATGCTACAGGGCAAAATGATTTCTTAATAAAAACTGAAAGATGCGGTTTTTTAAATATATAATAATTAAAGAAATTTTTAAGTACAATCATAATTAAAGAAAAATTCAATAATTTAAATGACACTTTTAGATTTCTCGCTTTGCATGCAGGGACATTTGTAAATATGACAGCCTAAACAATTTCTTTTCTTGATCCAGAGCTTTAAAATAAAAGAATGAGAAAGATAAGAACATTATTTAAAATTAATTAGTAGTGAGCTTAACCAATAATTTATAGACAGTTTTATGTTTAAGTAATAGTTATAATTGATATTTGTAAAAATTAAACAATATTTCAATATTCTTAACTTTAAACTAAGGAGTTTGGCAATCCTGTAGTCCAGCGACTTGGAACCTACCTAGTAGTTTTGTTTTTTGAAATTGTTTTTCTTGAAATTCTTGAAAACAAGCACTAGCAATCTAAAATTATAATCTACTGATGCTTTAATATTTCAAGGAATGCACGCAAAGAAATTATTAGTGTTAAGACACAAAAACAAGCTATTTGCGATACAAGTGCGTAAGATAGGCGAATGCCAACGAACTTGGAACATGCAGCATGAGCCGAATACAAGTGCTACAATTACACTCATATAAATTGTTCTCTATAAAATTTGTGTGCATAGTTTTCACAAGAAATTCTCTAAATATTGTCATTTTTAACGTTTAGACAGTTGCTTATCTATACAATGCGCATGCGCGTACATTGCGTCGATTCAAAAAAAGGTGCTGAATTGAAACACTTTGCACTTCACTGAGTGACCTGGAAGTCTTTACTTTCAAATGAGTATATAGGGTAATTGGCACAATCATTGGTCACTTCAGAAATTCTTTCAGTTTAAAGATTTGTAAGAAACACTATATGCATCGATCGAAATATCAAAATACCCTCGAAAATATCCAAATAGATAATCAATTGTATAAAGGTTTAAATTACCGTAGTAAGTTAGGCGTTAAAAGTAGTCGACAATTTATATTGAAAGGAAATAATAATAATGTCAAAAAACACGCATCGATCTGTCATGGCCGATTTTTCAATTTTTGGTTATTTTTTGTTTATTTAATAATAAAATTGAAAAATGTTGACTTTTGAGTATACCAGTTGAAAAAAATGCCTTGATTCATTAAAAAATAACTCAAAAACTAAAAACAACGTTCCAGAAAAGATGTACAATAGCTATGCAAATGTTAAATAATGTGTTGAATTTGTTATAAACAAATAAGTTAATGAAAATGATTTCGTAGGGATTGGAGGCCATTCATCACATGACTCGCACTAACTTTGAACAATTTTGGACCCAAAGAGTTTTTTAGTTAAATTATTAAAAGTTAATCAATAATTTGTTATTTTCAAAACAATTTTTATAAACAAATATCAGGTAGTTTTGCTGGAATAAATCAAGTTTTTCTACGGATTCGAGCATATATTGCTTGGAAATAAAACCTAAGTATCATATTAGGTCACCAAATGTTAGTTAATGATTGTTTAAACTACCTTAATTATTAACAAATGCACTATATGGCTATTTTTGAAGATATAAACTTAATATTTTCAATATAATTAACTATAAATAACAAACTTCTACATTTTTAAGAACTTTTAAAGGGAGTAAACAATTTCTTATTGTAAACAACAATTGCTTAAACAAACATTTATCATTTTATGTATTTATAAATGAAATACCTCTTTTTTACGAAATTAACATCCAGTTATTGCATTTTTTGGCTATTTTTAGCAGTTAAATTTCTCTTTTTTTTGCCTGAACAATTGTTAATGACACAGTCTCCAACTTTTTTATAGTTCGATAAAGCTCCACTATTTTTATTATAATTAACAATTTAATTAACTTATCCATACACGGTATATAATATAAGCTTTTTACCAGTATTTCACAGATGGAAATATTATTATTATGAAATCAAACTAATTATAAGAAAAATACTTTCTGATGTTTGACTGATATCGCCGAACTTATCGTTGTAGGTTATTTTCAAAATAAATCTATGAATTCTGTTAACCGAAAAAGAAAGTCAAGCAGTAATTAGGATTCTTCAATCAATCATCAATTTTTATTAACCTACGACGAGAAATTATTGCTAAGTAATTTTAATTATATTCCACAAGCAAAAAAAATTTGGGTAAGAAATGCATTAGACATTAAAAGTTATTAAAAGTTGATTACACAAAACAAAAGTTTAATTGCTGAAAAACAGCAAAATAATGCATTTGTTAATTAAAGTAGTTCAAACAATTATTAACTTTCATCCGGTGACTAAATATGATACATAGGTTTTACAAATTATTTGTTAACAATTTGTTAACAAATCGCTGCCAATCCCCACAAATCAATTTTATTCGCTCATTTGCTTATAACAAATTGAAATTTTTTTTAACATTTGCATTGCTTTTGCGCATGTTTATTAAATAGTTGATTTTAGTTTTCGAGGTATTTTTAAGTCAAGCAAATCATTTTTTTTAAATCGGTATACTTCAAAATTCAATTTTTTTCATTTTTGTTAATAAATAAACAAAAAAAATTAACAGAAATTTTAAAATCAGTCATGACAGATCGATTCTTTCCCACTATGCGACGTAGTGGTTAGCATAAGGCAATGATTGTATGATTGGCCACTAAAATGTCGTGAAATACAATTATTGGTCATATGAGGTTATATAGCTGACTGATTTTAAAAACACAATGATTAGCCTCTAAATTGTATAATAATTGGCCGGGCTCAAAAACTGTTTTTGACATGTTTTCAACTCATTATTCGTAAGACAAAGTGACAAACATTTTTTCAAATATGTTTGTCATTTGCCAATTATTATTTTGAATTGAAATCAATTGAAATCTAAAAGTTTGTTGTTAAATCGATCGTAACTAATAAAAAAATCTGCCCACTGCGCGGGCATATTCTCGTCGCGCAATGCGCACGCGGCTTATTTCGCTCACAAGCTTGAGCGCGTCTAGGGCGCGCAGGTGTCGTTTCTCGCGCCTCGCGCTCGATAATGTAGCTACCTCGCGCTATGCGTTCGGTCTTTGTATATTCCCCACGCTTGTGCACAGAATTTTTAAAACTGAAGGTCAAAGCATCGACAACAGTAATTTGGTGATGTAATTATGTCATTTCCATAAATGTATATTATTACAATGCATAACATGAATTAGTATTAAAACAGACGTAGCATAATTGTCTCGTTTAAAACAACGCGCTTTCTTTTTAACAATTTTTGTTATTGAAAAAATGTAATTTTTGGATTTTCCATTATTTTCCATGCTATTAAAATTTGAATTCACTTTTTTTCAAAAAAAGTCACAAATTTGTTATTATAATCTGGTCGGGCATTCAACAATCAAAGTTTTTATTTTATTGATATTGTGCGTTATTTGCTTTAAAATGTTCCTTTTTGAATACGATGAACATCCGTACAGAGAATTTTTAAATTTTGAAAAAAGTGGTCTCAAAAATATCCTAAATGCACTGACTTTTTGAATTTGAATCCAAAATAGCTGGCTAACAAAGTTCACCTTTATTTAAGGACAATAAAAGAATCTACCAAAGGCCATTTTAATAGATTAATTTTTAGACATATAGACAGTAGAATCATACAGACAGACACATTCTTAAAAACTTGTTTTTCAGATTCTTTGATGAGAATGTAAAAATTAATTCATTTCTCACGAATCATTTTTTGATAGTTCTGTTTATGGTTTTAATCGTAACAAATAGCATTAAAAACATACAAAAACTAAATTTTTTGAAACCCCTACACGAAACGAAAAAAAAACTTAAAAGACAAAAGTTTTAATGAGAATGCCCACGCAGTGGGCAGTTTTTTTGTACTGGTAATCATGTTTTTCACAATTAAACCGAAAACTACGCATCCTATCAAAAAGAGATTGATAACAAATTTGTAGATCTTTTTCATATTCAAAATTTTTGGCTAACGAACTTGACCTTTAGTTTAGGACAATAAAAGTGTGTACCAAAGGGCAAACTAATAGATTTATTTGTTCAAAAGTTATCGTGGAAACAAACAGACAGAGAAACAGACATACAGACATACAGACATACAGACACACAGACATACAGACATACAGACACATTTGTAAAAACCTGTGTTTCGGATTCAGGTGGTCTAAAAACGTGAACCTTTGGCAAAAACTAGGAGGAGGGGTCAAATTTTACACGAATCTAATACCTTCTCTGGTGAGAATGTAAAAAATATTCAATAAGCAAACACTGCGCAACTTAGAAGCTTTTCGTTCCTTGCAAATTTAGTATCTCCAGTTTTATTTACTCAGAAATTATAACCCCCTAAACTGCACGAACTTAAATTGCCAAATACGTTTCGGAATTGTTTGCGCTTTTTCCTGTACTATTTATTTGTATGAATTCTTTCTTATAAACATATTTAAATGAGGTGACCAATCATGGAGGGGGGGGGGGGCATTGTAACGATCTAAATTAAAGATGCCGCTTTGTGTATTGTATTATTATCACTCAGGACCCTTCTGGTTTAAATCCTTCCTTTCGAAGACGTCGAGCAGACTTTGTTGCTAATGAAAAAATAAATACCAAAGCTTAAACCGCTAAGGGGATTTATTAGAGTTATAAACATTAATGTAAGATTCTATCCGCAATTTTTAATATTTTAGTCTGATTTCTGGCATACGTCATCTCAATATTCGTGTCTTGGCTTGGACGAAGCCGGCCTTTGGATAAATTGTTTATACTTTGTTTAATAACAAAATTAAAAAGAAAAATAGATTAAAATTGCAGTGACTCTCAGTGTAGCCACATGTGAATAATGAGTATTGATAAGGAAGTCTTATTAAATTTAAATAATAAGCCTTAGTAAATTAATTATCAGTTATTTATCAGCAGGATATTAGCAGTGCACATGCGTAAATCACGGGCGAAAATCATGAGCGAAACAGCACACGTAGTAGTGTATTAATAATAGAACAAAAAATTACTTCCCTACACAAAAAACCACCAATTTTCCACAAAATGATGAATTTTAACTAAAATGATGAATCTTTAACTGCAGTAGACTGATTTTCCGCCAAATTAGGAATTTTTAATCAAATACATGAATTTCTAATTAAATAAGATAAACTAAGTAACATTTTCAGTTAAAAAAATATCAATCACGAACAAAACTAATAAAAAAGTAGTTACATTTTTAAACAAAGTCATACATTTTTAAATAAGATAATGAATGTGCTACTGCAGCAGATGAATTGTAGAACAAAATGACAATTTTTGAACTAGCTCATTATCTGATTTGAATGGTAGAATTTTTAAATGGAATAGTTATACATTTTCTGTTTCAAAAAAATAATATTCAACGACAAAATGAACGCATTCACTAAAATTAGATACATTTTTATTTTATCTCCTTATATAATTCAAATTCTATTTGAAATCTTAACTATTTAAGAAGAAATATGACATTTTCAACAATGTAGCTGAATTTTGAACAGAACACACATAAATTTTCTTCTAAAAAATGACGATTTTGTACCAAAGTAAATGAGTTCTTACCCAAAGAGTTGAATTTTACATTAGAAAAGATCATTTTTCAACTGAATAGTTAAATCTTGAACCAAAAAAATTAGTTTTTGGTGTAATAAAATTTTCAGTTCAAAAAATTAATTTTCCGCATAAAGAAAAACAACAAATGTTCAATTAATCATGAATTTTCCACTAAAGTCGTGAATGTATAACTGCACTTGGTAAATCTCAAACCAAAACAAATAATTTTTAACAAAAGAGATTAACTGTGAATCAAGCACATGAATTTTGAACTGAAGTTATGAATATTGAACATGAATACTTCAATTTTCAACCGAAAAGATGAATTGTCAAACAAGGCGATTAATTTAACAACCAAAAAAGACAATTTTACATCCATATTCTTGAATTTTTGACTAAATGTATACATTTTCGAGAAAAATTGGAAAAGTTAGATTTTTACATAAGAAAAAATTAATTTTCCAAAAAAACGAAACGAAAACTTTGCAACCACTCATGACCACTCATGAATTTTGCACTAAAATAATGAATTTACAACTGCACTAGATGAATTTTAAACTGAAATAAAAAATCTGTAACTGCAATAGTTGAATTTTTAACAAAAATAAATAAATTTTCAACAAAAAGATTAATTTAATTTGTATACAAATAAGATAATTAAAAATGTTTTCTATCAAAATTTATACATTTTTGAGTAAAAAAAAAATCAATTGACACTTAAATATTGAATAGTTAAATTTTCAGTTAAAAAAAATTAATTTGCAACCGAAGAGATTAATTTTTAAGTAAAAAATGAATTTTCAACAAAATATCTCACTTCGCAACCAAAGCTATGAGGTGCAAATTAAAATTATGAATTATTTACTAACAAAATGGAATTTTTAACAAAGAAGTTTCAACTTGCAACCAATTAATTTAATTTTAATTCCAAACAAGGTAAATTCTGAAGAAAGAAAAATTTTGCAGTCAAGAGGATCAGAAAAATAGAATAGTTAAATTGTCAGTTTCAAAATGTAATTTCTAAGTAAACAAAATTAGTATACAATAAAAACAAAATAAAAATATAATTTTCATTCATTTTTATAATTCCAATTTAAAAAAAAAGTAAATCTCTTAAACATTCCTCGACTTAAAAATAATTCCCCGACTTTTCCAAACTTTCCCAGTACATTCAAATTTCTTGACATTTCCAGGTTTCCCACGTTTTCCAGGTAGGTTAGACAACCTGCAATATTATGTTCAATCCTTATAATAGAATTTAAAAAATATTTTTTGGAAACAATATCCAGTAAGAAAAAAAATTGTATACGTTCTATTTTATATTACTTAAAACAATTTTCGAAAAAAAACTGCTGGAAGAAATAAAAATCTTTCAAGAAATATAAATTTGTTACAAATTGTAATAAATGTATCAAAATTATGTAATTATTCAACTAAAAGTGGCATAGATACAAACTCGTGCGAGAAGTGGCCAATATTTTTAAAATATACAATAATAAATTGTTTACATTAAATAATCACTTTTTTTAATTTTGTACTCCAAGCATGAATAGTCAGCTATTACATTTCATGGAGAAAAAAGTATTGATTATTCACATATATGAATATTTAATATTTAAATGTAAATAATTGAAAATGGTTTCAACAGATTCTACTTTGCGGTAAAAGAGCACCAGATACGAAAAGGAAAATGAATAAAGTACAATTGTGTACCATAAAAAGATGTACAGTACAAACGTTGTTCATAAAACAAGCTACAAATATGTCATTGATTATATTTTGATAGGATACACAAATTTGTTAAGAATAATTTTCGGACTAGACGCTTAGTTTTTGGTTTCTTCGTGCAAACTAACATTCTAAATAAAAATGCCACAAGAGCTAAAATAAGAATTTCACAAGTATTAAAAAAGCGCTCAGAAATTAAGAATAATATGGACAACGGTTTTTCAAATATAAACTGTCATGCATTGAAAAGGTTATGTGAAAATTATATAAAGATTAAAGGCCTACCTTGCAATAAAAGTAGGTGGAGTCATTACCAGAATTCGGTGTTTCTTTTTAATTGTAATATTTTCCCAAAACCTGGATTCGAACTTGGAAACTCGGGAACTGATATTTACCGAACACAAGGTGTGAAAATCTGTAATTCAATGATGCTGTTATATGTGTAAAAAACATCAATTTTAAAGTATTTACCACTTACACCTTTAACCTTTTTTTTGGTTTGAATTAAATATTAACATCTTAATCTTATCTTCATGTTCATTATTTAAAATTCAAGTGCACAAAATGAAAATGATAATTCTTATTGAGCTGAGTAGTTTACTAACTGCTTTAGTATGATTTTCTCACAAGATTAACTAGAAAACTGATAAATAATTTAAGAAGGCTTCTTATTCAAAGTCGATAAGACGTCTTAATCACTACTTTTTAATTGAATACTCATTATTCAGATTTTTGGCATAAAAAACTTTTGTATACATATAGCTCAATGTTCCCAATAGTTAGTGTTTTATGCTGAGAATGTCACCAACCTTCAGCAGCGTTGTGTTCATGCGATCCCATCTGTTAAGAATCTTTGAAATACTTTAATATAGTTGAATGAAAAATATAATTTTTTAAATTTCAATAATTTTTTATGAATTTTTAAAAAATTTTTGTAAATTTTTTGAAACCCCACACGCAAGATAAAAAATAAATTAAATAAGCAAAGTTTTGATGAGAATGTGCCCATTCACCGGGTAGATTTTTAAAAGTTAATCCTATTTTTAAGTATAAAACAAAAACGACACATTCTATCAAAATGTAATTCATAATAAATTCGTAGATCTTTTTTGAGTGCCCAATTTTAGTTTTATCATCATTTGTCGTACCTTGCATAAAATTATAAATAAAAGCAGAGAATTTTTAAACCTTGAAAAAAGTGGTCTCAAAATTTTTCAAAATGTGCTCCATTTTTGAATTTTTATTAGAATGGCTGGCTAATGAACTTGACCTTTATTTTAGAACACTAAAAGAACCAAATGCTCATCTAATCTCTCAATTCTTTCGAAAGTTATCGTGCTAAGGTTCTTTTTACCCCAAAAGTCCCAAAGCTCTAAAAACTTACATTTCTGTTAAAATTGGTTGTAATTATTTTAAGTTAAATGTTATTGTTTATTATATCAAAACGTTGTAAATCTTTTTCAATGTTTTAAAATTTTGTTAAATATTCTCTCTAAATTAATTGGTCAAGCTAAGGATACACTTTTAAAATATATATATTTTTTAATTTAAAATTAT
>JAAAKG020004818.1:0-21529 GCA_010014905.2 Druon quercuslanigerum | reverse complement strand
CATCAGACCGGAAATCTGAAGGTTCTGGGTTCGGATCCCAGCGGAGATAGAGACATTTTTTCACAATCTTAAGATTTTTCAATATTTTAATAATATTGATATAGACCAGTAGACAAAAAACAATTAACATCTAAAATTAATAATTAAAAAAATTTTAATTCAATAGAAAAATCGATATTGGAACAAAATAGTTTAATCTTCAACCAATAAATTAATTTTTAACGAAGCAGATCAGATTTTAACCAAGTAGTTGAATTGTCCACAGGGAAATATGAATTCTAAAAAAAAAGTTTAATAGTTGAATTTTCAACTAAAAAGGATCAGTTTTCACCAAAAAATGAAATAGGTAAATTTTCAGTTAAAAAAAATTAATTTTCCACAATATAGACATTTTTAACAAAATATTTACACTTTCAACCAAGTATTTTAATTTTTGACCAAAAAATATGGCTCCTTAACAAAATAGTTGAATTTGCAACGGAATAAGTTTAATTATGACCAAAAGAGATTAATTATAAACCAAAAATATAGTATATTTTTTGATTTAAAATAATCAACTTCCAAAGAAAAATAGTATTAGTTTCAATCAGGTAACAAAGAGAAATTTTTTAAAGCAGGAGAAAGGAGAATAGGGGAAAGAATGTGAAGTATGAAATAGTATCGATATGCATCCTTTCGCTTTGGCTCCCATTTTTCCAAACAGAATGGAATATTGTTAAAAAAAAATCAGACGTTCTTGCATTCATAGCTATTGATTTTCAATAATAGAATCTACATTTCACAAAACGGAGATTCACATTTTATGTATATGTATGACGTATATGTATATGTATATGTATATGTATAATGCGGTGGGAGGAAACCGGAACTAAAAAATGAATAATGAAAAGATATTTTCCAATACGAATGATAATGTTCTTTTTTATTATGTAAGCCTCGTCTCTCTGGAAAGGTCAGTTATAACAACTTAAACGATTAAATTGCGACATGCGTTTCGATCCCTAATCAATAGGTTGATAAATACAGACAACATACAAGTAATAATAATAAAATGTAATATGTTTAAATAGTAATTACCAGTTATTATCTGTTAACATTTTTTTTCAAAATCAATCAAATCTTATTCGCAGTGCAGATAAAATCGAGTTTTGAAGCACTATATTTATTTTTGAGTATTATTTTTTTATGGATGTATAAATATAATATTATATTAATAATATAAGATAGTTGGAAAAATTCAAAAAGATTTTTTTAAATTTCAGATTTGCCGAATCAAAATTCTTTAACCAAATAGTGGAAATTATAAACAAAAAAGATGACTTTTCAACGAAAAATGTAATATTTCATATTTCAATAGAAAAATATTTTTATTCTTAATAAAAAATAAGTCAATTTTTGCAAAAAGAATAAATTCTCAACAAAATAGTTCATTACTCAACCAAAAATTATTATTTTTTAAACTTTAAATTTTTAACCAAAAAAGGATTAAAAAGAGACGATTTTTCTACCAAACAGATTATTTGTTTAATCGAAAATATTCATTTTTCACAACAAGATAAATTTTTAATCAAATAGTTCAATTCAAAACAAAAATACATTAATTTTCAATCCATGAGTTGCATTTTTAACCAAAAAATGTCATCTATATTAAAACAGTTAAGTTTTCAAACAAAAATTCCAATTTCCACTAAAAACTTGAATTTTTACCAAAAAACTT
Source organism: Druon quercuslanigerum (assembly GCA_010014905.2). Lineage (NCBI taxonomy): Eukaryota > Metazoa > Arthropoda > Insecta > Hymenoptera > Cynipidae > Druon > Druon quercuslanigerum. Next base: position 19,812 of record JAAAKG020004818.1, on the reverse strand, counting down.
GAAATTCCAAACCAAAAATGATTAAATCGATATCAAAAGAGTTGATTTGCTACCAAAAAAAAATAAAAATGTTCAGCCAAAAATTTCATCAACAACGATACGGTTAAATTTTCTGCCAAGATAAATAATTTTCTAGCAAAATATATGGATATTCTACCTAAAAGGGTGAATTATCAAACAAAATATTTTTTTTATTTAAAAATTAAAAAAATTTATTTAAACAAAAAACTATGTTTTAACAAAATATTTACATCTATAACAAATAAAATTAGAAAATTATAAAATAAAACCAAGCAGTGGAATTTAATATAAAAATCATTAATGTTCTACAAAGTTATTGAATTTTCAACCCAAAAAGATTTTTCTGCCAGTAAAGAAAAAAAGTTTCAGGCGAATTACAATTTACAAGGAAGAATATTTTTTGATACGAAATAAAAATTTTCAATAAAATTTTTTTTAGGATTATTTACATAAGGGTTATAGAAATATAAATTTCGTAAGATTTTTGAGAAAATTCGCAAATATTTTTAAGGATTTCAGATACGTCAAAAAACGACACTTTAGGAAAAATTTATTTTAAAATCGCGCAGATTCTTTTTCGACACTTTGGGAAATCTTTTGAAATGCTTTCAAATAATTTTCGATTTTCTCTCAAAATTAATTTTTCAGAACAAAATATTGTTTAAAATTTTCTATTGTATAGTCTATAATTTTCTATTCTAAAATCTTTTATTGTTTAAGATTGTTTAAAATAAGAAAACTTTCTTATATTTTTTTCATTTATATTAAAACCTTTTAAAATCCTTAAGAATCTTAAAAATATTATTTCGAAATTTTCAAAAATCTACATTTTGTATGAAGTTTTTTGAAATCATAACAAATTTTAATTATTCATGACATTTTTTTTTAACCTTCTGAATCTTTTAAAAGTATTCGAATTTATCCTAAAATTTGTAAAATTTTCTGCAAACATTTTGGAAATATTTTGGAATCTTTTGAAATCCGTTTAAATATTATCTTAAAATAAATGTTGTGAAATAAAAATAGTTTAAAGTTTTCCCAGAAATCTCAAGAACATTTTTTTATTCTCTTGAACATTTCGGAATTCTTCAAAAACTTCTAACTTTTCTTGATTCGAAATCTCCAAAAAAACTAATTTTACTTTGAATTGTTAAAATATTTTCAAATTACAAATAATTTTGGTATATTATTCTAATTTTATCATAAATAATTTAAACTTAAATTCTTGTAAAATTTTGCTCTTAAATCTTCTACACTCGTTTCCAAAGTTTTAGAAAATCATTTGAAATATTTTTTATTAACTTCTGAAAATTAATTTCTCAAAATAATAATCAATCAAAAATTTTCCTGGAATTTTAAGGACAATTTTTATGATTTTTAAATCTTCAATACTTTAAATTATACCTTTTTCCTCACATAATAATTATTTTAAACTAAATGCACGAAAGGATTATGGGGTCGCTGATTACTAATCTGAAGTCAAAACTTAAAAAATTCGAAATTTCGGATTCAATATGGTGGACAAAAAATTTGAAAAATAAGTTCTGTGAGTTCCAGATGGTTTATTAATTAGAATTAATTATTAGAATTTCAGAATTCAAAATGACGGATACCATATCGCTGTCACAAAAATTAATAAATTGATTCCGTGGCTTCAAAATGAGTATAGAGGGTTTTTTTTCGGTTTGCTGATTACTAATCAGAAGTAAGAATTCAAAAATTTAACATGGCAGATCGAATTTCGCCGAGAAAAAATGTAAAAAGTCCTTTATATTAAAAATGGTTTCCCATGATTTTTTGGGCAGTTGATTACGAATTGGAAGAAAAAATGATAAAATTAAAAATGGCGGATAAAAAATTAGAAAATTTGGTCCCGCGGCTTCAAAACTGGATTTTGATATTTTGTGGATCGCTGATTACAAATCTGAAGTTAAGCTCAGAAATGACGGATCCAATATGGCGGCCAAAAAATTTAACGATCGGTTCAAGGACTTCAAAATGGGTCCCCAAGGGCTTTTTGGGTCGCTGCTTACTTATCTGAAGTAAAAACTTGAACATTGAAAATGGCGGATCCAATATGGTGGACTAAATATGGGAAAGTTTCGTTTTGTGGCTTCAAAAGGGGTAAAAAGAGTTTTTTTTTTTTAAATTGCTGACTATGAATCTAAACTCAATTATGACATGCAGAAATTATAGCAGGGCAAAATTATTATTTCAAAGTTTAAAATTAAACATTTAAAAAACTTGAAATTAAATCAAAAGTAAAACTTTCTCTTTTATCAATAATGTTTAGAAACACAAATAAAGTTTATCATCAAATAAAATTACTTAGTTGGAAATTTGAACATTTACTAAATGGATGGTGCGAAAAATTCATCATCCTCATTAATAGATAAATATATCCTATCTCTTATTTACTATGGTCCAGTGGTTATGAATTTAATCCTTTCGTCATTTTTAAAAAACATTCACAATATCAATTTTTCTTTTAGAAATAAAATTTCTCTATAGAAATTATGAGTTTTAAATCCATTAATATTGTCCATTCCAGATTTTCGAAAATTTCGTTTCTTCAGAATGGAAATATGAACTCAGTCCACATACGTATAGTAAAACGGATTAAAAATTCCAATAAAATGGAACGAGAATATAAATCGATTAGCGATGATTGAAATTAAAAGATTGGATTGCCATTGTTACCAGAATGTGGAAACATTTAATTCGTAAATTGTCGACAGAAGGAAAAGCAAAATGGTAGAAATGGAAGAAAATTGGTTAGGGAATTTAAGTATTTCGTTTAGGATAAGAGTCAAAGGGAAAGGAAACAACAAAAAATTAATTAAATGAAAGTAAAGCAAAACGACTGGAATTGAAATAGTAAAGTGTTTATGCGCGAGGCGAAAATGGGGAAAGTTTGTACCACTTCCGTAGATTGAAATCATTAGATTAATTTCTATTCGAGGTGCACAATACTAGCTCCATGTTACTTGAGGAGTTAGTAGAGTAATTTCTATCAACTAAAATATCCTCCTGTACATATTCACAAAATTATGTCATATTAATTGAAGTTAAGTTTAAAATTACAAGCTTACTCTATAAAATTTAAATTTAATTAAAGCAAAAAATGACCTCGTTGTAGATTGCATAATGCACATTACCCTACATGAATTTGCGTGATCTTCGTACATTACAACCACCTTTTAATATAATGAATTTCCAGCTGTAAAGCCATTTTTCCTTTTCGTTTTTTTCTAATTATTATTATTATTATTATTATTATTATTTAGGGTTATTACAAAATCCCAATTTAGAAACTCCCTGACTTTTTCATTTTTCATTTTTCCTGAACGTTCTAAATTTTTTATTCAGATGTGAAAACGCAACCTTACACTTAGGAGATCAATAATGTTTCAACAAAAAAAGGTTTTGTTTTAAAATTTATCTTAAAGAATTTTAGTAATAGTAAATCCATATACATTAAAACTTTGACTATTGAGTTTTCAATCAAATCAATGAACTTTTAATCAACAAAGAAAATATTCTACTTAAAAGGATACATTTTTAAAAAGAAATGAATTAATTAATTTTTCAGTAGAAACAATATTAATTATCAAGAATAAAAAATATTTTTTAACCAAAAAGATGGATTTTTTAATGAAAGAGATAATTAATGAAAAAACAATGCTCAACGAAAAGTGCAATAGTTAAAATTTGTACTAAAAATATTTTAATTTTCAATGAAAAACAGTTTACTTCAACCAAAAAATGACAAATTTCAAAAAACTAATTGAATCCTCAACAAACACAGATTAATTTTCAAACAAAAAAATGCTGAATTATGAAGCCAGAAAGACGAATTCTCTATAAAAACGGACGAGTTTTAAATCTGCAAACATGAATTTTCAACAACAAAAGGCACATTTTAATACACAAATAGATTAGTTAAATTTTCAGTTGAAAAACAAAAAAAAAAATAAAATAGATTTCTCATCCAATAATGAAAAAATATTATTCAAAATGTGAAATTATCAAGCAAAAAATAATATTTTTTTGTCAAATAAATGAATTTTAAAAAAAGAACAATTTTCAAACCAATATGGAATTTTTACATCTTTAGTTTATAAAATTAATTTTTAATGAAAAAAGAAACAAATTCTTAACAAAAAAGTGTGATTTTTGACCAAAGTAATTAATTTTTAAATAAAACGATGCATTTTTAATCAAAAAGACGAATTTTCTGCCAAAAAAGAATAATTGCCAATAATATAGTATATAGAACGTGAACAAAAAAAATGGATTTTTAAATCAAAAAGAGGAATTTTCAGCAAAAGAGTCGAGTTTTCAACCAAAAAAATATGAATTTTCAACGAAAATATTATATTTTGTATTTAAACCCAAAACGTTTTTAATTTTAATCCAAAAATAGTTAAACAGGGTGTGTACTCAAATCCTGTAAAACAAATCCCTGAAAATTCCAGGTTTTTGCCAGGTATCAAACTTTTTCCAGGTCCATGTCATTTTTTTTTTTTGTAGGAATTTAATTAATATTGCAAGATATTCTTAAATATATTAGCATGATAGAATAAATAAATAATTAAATAATGGTTAAAATGCATAATTAATCATTTCTCGAATTTGTCTCGAAAGTACATGAATTTGAATAAAAATTCTAACACATTTTTATTTTACCTACTTTTACTTAAAACTTAGTGCAGATTTCGGTAAAATAATGTAAAAGTTGAACTTTCAAAAAGATACATGAATTTTCAACAAACAAATAGTTGAATTTTTCAACCAAAAGGATTAATTTTCTACCAAAAATTCGATTTAAGAAAAAAACATTAATTCTCAATCAAAGAGTTGAATTTTCAACTGAAAAGATCAATTTTTAAACAAATAGCTGAATTTTTAACTCAAAAATCTCACTTTTCAACCAAAATTGGAATAGTTAATTTTTCGGTTGAAAAAACTATTCTTACATAAAAAAAACAGATTTATTTATTAAAGAAATTTAATTTAAACTTTAATCCAATAGTTTTATTTTCAACCAAAATGATGAATTAGTTACTAAAATGATCAATAGTTAATTGCAATACATGAATTTTTAAGCAAGAAATGGATTTTTAAACAAGACGATCAATTTTCAAACAGGGAAATTAATTTTCTAGCAAGAAAGACAGTTTTTAAATTAAATATATGAATTTTTAACAAAAAGTTGAATTTTTAATTAAAGAAGACCCACTTTTCACTAAACAGTTAAATTTTCAACCAAGCTAATGAATTTTCAACTAAAATGATAAATATTTGTATCGAATAAATGAATTTCAAACAATCAGATAAATTTTTGAGAAAAGATTTTAATTTTGTACAAAGTAGTTTTATTTTTAACCAACACGATACATTTTCTACAATTTTAGACCATGAAGACAAAATTAAAGTCAAAATTAAAAATACATGAATGTTCAACAGAATATTTGCATTATTAAATACAAAAAAAAAAAAATTTCAACAAAATAGTTAAATTTCAAACATAAAAATATCAATTTTCAAACAAAAATGAAACAGAAGAATCGTTTTTATCAACGAAGAAAATTTTATTGAAAATACATAAATTTTAAATTAAAAATAGAAATTGTCAAATAACAATTTAATACTTAAATTTTCAGTTAAAAATGCATTTTGAACCAAAGCTGTGAATTTTCAACTAAAATAATAATTCGTCAACTTAAATAGTTGAATTTTCCACCAAAAACATAAGTTCTGAAATAAATTAATGAGTCTTTAACTAGAATCATTAAATTTCCCATAAAAAGAATTATTTTCAGTCCAGAAGATTGATTTATGGCAAAAGGTCAATTTTTTGAACGAAATATTTAATAGTTATATTTTAAGTAAGACAATTAATTTTCGATTAAAAAAAAAAGAAACAAATTTGTAACAGAATAATAGTTCAAGTTGCACTTGTAATAAACTTAACAAATTGAACTTTCAGTCAAAAAATTGATTTCAAACAAAAGAGCGTGTTATTCCATTTAATATTGCAATAAAAAAAATTAACTACGCTCTTGCAAAAATTGCCTGACTTCAAAAAGAATTCTCTGACATTTCCAGGGTTTTCCAGGTAGGGTAGAAACCCTGTTAAATTTGACAAAAAAACTTGTTTTCAATAAAATAGTTAAAACATAACTAAAAAATATTTTAATCTTGAATCAAATAGTGCTTTTTTAACCAAAAAAGATGAGTTTTTTAGGATAAGAGATGAATTTTTTACTACGAAGACAAATTTTGATTTTTGAAGCAAACCTTTTTGATTTTTCACCAAAATGGTTGAATTTCCCATCCAAGAAGACGAACTTCCAACTTAAGTTTATAAAAAATGTAACGAGTTTTTTTAAATATTTTCCCTGACATTATCTCACTTTGTAACTTTCCATATTTCCAAAAATTTCAAAAAGCCTTTTCACTCTTTCTATTATAAATTCGATACATTACATTCCATATGAATGAACAGGTTTCTTTTTATAAATCTGGATATCAAAAAGCCGAGATTTTAGAACAAAAGGCTGATAAAGAAATAAAAAACACTTTTTTGTTGACTAACCTAAAATTAAAATATCATTACGGTTTTCGAGTAGACTGTAAACGTGAATTTTTTTAATTAAGAAAGAGTAAATCTTTCCTTAAAGGGTCATTTTGTTATTCATTATACTCTGTCCCTAATTGGATTACTCTAATTTAAAGAAAATGTATTCAAATATAAATGCAAATGGACTGAAGAAAACACTGATTTTTTCGTTTTAATTTAAATTAGAAAATACAAAAAAATTGCTTTTCAGTAATCAAGGTTTTCTATTTTTAAATTAGGACTTTGAGGCCCAAAATACTCTCAAAACAAAAAATTGCATTTTAATAAAAATAGTAAAATCTTTAACTAAAAAATTAATTTTTAACAAAGTATTCGACTTTTAACGAGGTAATTGAATTTCCAACCCATAAAATAAGTGTTCTACCATAAAATCGAATTTTTAACAATATAAATTAATTTTTAATCAAAAATATAAATTGTTAAATTTTGAACCAAAGAAATAAATCTTTAAATAATATAATAAATTGTATACAATGCACTATAATTTATAAAGCTGTATTTTAATCGAAAAATATGATAGTCGATATTTAAAAAACATAATAATAATAATAATATAATAATATACTTTTGAGCCAAAAATTGTCTGATATTTAACGCACCAAGAAGAATTATTAAACATAAAACTGTAAAGTTTAACAAAAACTGTTGTATATTCAACCAAATATGATTTTTCTGTCAAAATGATAAATTTTCAATTCAAAACGAAAATTTTATATCCCAAAAGAGGAATGTTCAACCAAAAAATATTTTTTAGTCAAGGAAGAAAAAAAATCGATAAAATTATTAATTTCAAACCAAATAGTTGAATTTTTGACTGAATAGTTGAATTTTCAAGCTTAAAAAAACTGAACCCAAAAATAGTTGAATTTCCTTATTAGGATTATTCAATTAACTTCGCATTTAAACAAAGAAAAAACATGAAAAATGGAAGTTTCTTGAATACAAGGGAAAAGGAGAAATTATTTGAAAAAGGGGAAAAGAGGGAAATATTGGGAAGAGTGTGAAGTCTATGAAGAAGTTTAAATTGCCGTCAGAATTGTCGTTACTGTTAATTCAATTAAATTCAGATTTATAAATGCAAACATGACTCATCATCTTTTTATTATTTCCTCGGAATTATACTTGTAATCCACTTTATGATTAAAGCAGTTAAGCAAGAAACGACCGGTTTACTAAAAAAGTAAAATGCAGTCTAACGTCGTAATTAGGACACTAATAGGTTTAATCCTGGCTTAGCCAACTTCATACAATCTCGAAATTTAATTTTAATTCAGAACCGAGTTACTCATGAATAAAAATAAAAATGGCAATTATTGCACTACATCGAAAGTTTCAGATTAAGTTTTTATCCCAGAATTTAACAGGATCTGAAAGTTTAAACTGGGTGTTTATTCAAATTCTGGAAAAAATTCGCTGTCCATTAAAAAAAATACGGAATGGCGTCCGAATAACGTGGAAAAAAATTTGCAATCAGTTTTGAAATATAAAATTAAAAAAAATACATTCCTATTTGTTCGAAAAATATAACATTTTTTTATAAAATGTAAAAAATGGTTTTTTGGTTAGTCATCTACACATATTTTGGAAAAGATTGCAATCTTTCGAAGCTGAAATTTCTTCAGATTGAACTGAAGAAGCATTTCAAAGCAAAGAATCGTTTTGCTTATTCAAAAAATTATTTTTTAATTATAATTTTCCGTTGATCTTCAAAATCAAAAACTACAAATACAAAAAAATGGCTAAAATTTGTAAATCAATTGGTTCAAACCCAAAATTTTTTTCTTGAACCAAAACTATTCGATTAATTTTAGAATTTATACTCCATCCTTCCCTACACCCGTTTAAAGTATAGCACAATATTTTAATCAGCCCTTTTATTATCCATACCGTAAATGGTCAAATTATAAATAACTAAATTTACTAAAAGAATCGAAAAATTAAAAACAAAAGATAAGAGTTTTTTCAGTTCTTATAAATATTTAACTGTGTCGAAATGACCCTCTTTATACAATATAAAATTTAAACAGTAACGAAGAAATTTATAATACTTAAAACAAAATTATTCATTCCTAAATTAGTTGACATAATCCATAAATATGATGAATAATTAAAACAATTTCATTTTATGAGTTTCATCGGTACGGCAAATTAAATTTAAGATATTAGTATTTTTAATCAAATGTAGTTTTCTAAGATCAGTGCAAATTATAAAAAAAAGTAATTTAAATAATAACAAATCGAGGACTATAAAGTTGTGTTTGCAAATGAAAAAGTATCGTTATTTAAGTAATTATTAAATTTTTTTTCATTTACGCAAGCCCTAACGAATTCCCTAAATTAAAAAAAATCCATGACTTTTCCATGGTCAACAAAATTCCCTGACATTTCCAAGTTTTCACGGTTCTCGAGACGAGAAGATAACTTATTAAAATACTTTTAGATCCTGTTTTTTTTCTTGATTAAAATTTTTTTAAAGTATCACTCGAACAAGTTTCATTGTTTCGTGAATAATTTACAAACTGTCTCTCAAGATAAAGTTCAAATGGTCAAAAGAGAATGTAGTCCGCGTGTTGAACTCTTTCGAAAGTAACTGTTACTTCGTTCCTACAATTTTTACATTTTTTTCATTTTTTCTTCAGATGTTAACTGAATTTAAATTTGGATCTGATTTCTCATTTCTTAAGTAGAATTATTTGCACATTCAAAACCCTCGACTTTTCAAAAGTAAGGCTTGGAAATTTGAACTCTTTCGGATTTTCATTCATTTTTTATATTATTTTTGACAATTATTTTTATTATACTCACATTCAGGAGTGCGCATATATTATTTTGAACAAAGCGGACTCACCTGAAACAGAAAAAAATTTCATTAGTTATCAGATCATAAAAATAATTAATTAAAGAATTCTCAGCCCAAAATATAAATCTTTTATGTAAAATTAATGTATAGGTACTATAATAAATTCAATATGAAATGCTTCAGATTGCAAGTCGAAATATATTGTATTTTCAACAAAATAGTTGAATTTTCAACGAGAAAAAAAAATAATTTAAAATCAAATGGGATGAGTTTTCAACGAAAACGTTGAGTTTTCAAGTGACAAAAGTCAGCTCCGTTCAGCTGGCACCTCCACAACGGAAAATCAATATTTTTTATATGGCATAATTTCGGGCTAATTATAGGCTAATTTTGGGCGGTAATGCCGATTTTGTGACTTTTTTATTTTTCTCAAAAATCAAAATTTTGGGTGGAGGTGCTGAGTGCTCGAGCAGCTAGCACCTTTAGTATATAAAAACATTAAAATTTTAAAATCCAATCCTACCTGAAAAGACCCCGCGATTTGGAAAAATAACTTTTTGACAAAACAAACCATACCAGAATTTAGGGCTATTTTCGGGCTCTTTAAATACACAAAAATAAATTTCCCAAAATCAACCCCTATCACAGACAACCATCCCTCAATTTTGAAAAAAAAAATTATGAGAAAACATAATACAACAGAATTTAGGGCTATTTTTGGGCTCTTTAAATACGCAAAAATGAATTACCCAAAATCAACTCCTAACGCTGGCAATTTAAAAAAATAATTTTTGTAGTAAACAGACTACACCAGAATCTACGGCTATTTTGGGGCTCTTGAAATACGCAAAAATCAATTTCCCAAAATAAACCTATACAATTTTACAAAATCCTTGTTAAGTGCAGAGTTCGTGTCTTAGATATTGGCATGTATCCCCTTTTTTGAAAAATTATAGAAAAAATTTCAATAGATCGATATATTTTAAGGTAAGTATTATTAAAATTTTTAATTGTTAAAATTACTTATAATTAACTTTTAAAAATTTTAATGCACTGTTTGTCAATCATTCACAATAAAAATCAGACATGCTTTTCAATTCGGTGTCGGTTGGTTATTACTGATAGGGGTTGTTTTCTCGAATTTGGTTTTTTGATATTTTAAGAGCGCGAAAATATTTCGAAAATTAGGTAGGATTGGATTTTTAAATTTTAATGTTTTTATATACTGGAGGTGCTAGCTTCTCGAGCACTCAGCACCACCACCCAAAATTTTGATTTTTGCGAAAAATAAAAGAGCCCAAAAATCGGCATTACCGCCCAAAATTAGCCCATAATTAGCCCGAAATTATGCCATGTAAAAAATATTGATTTTCCGTTGTGGAGGTGCCAGCTGAACAGAGCTACAAAAGTCGAATGTAAAGTCAAATGTTTCACAAAACAATTATTGACTGTTAAACCTGAAAATATCAAGTTTTAACAAATAATTTCATTTTCAATCGAGAAAGATGATTCTTTAACGAAACAGTTAAATTTTTATCAACAGAAATTAATTTTTTCCGAATTATTGCATTTATAACGAAAGAGCTCAATTTTGAAGCAAAAGCGAAGAGCTTTCACGAAAATAACTGAATTTCCAACAAATGAAACAAATATAAGCAGATAAGTTTTCAACTGCAAAGTTAAATTTTAAACCAAACGGTTAAATATTCAAATAGATAAATTTTCAATCTATGCAAATGAATTTTTGACCAAATTTTTGAAGTTTAAAAAATTAAAAATTAATATTCAGTCAAAAAGCTGAATTATCAAACAAAAAAGATAAATTTTCAACCAAAAATAATACAACTTTAAAATAAAATGAAGAATCTTTAACCAAAAATTATTTTTTAAATAAGGAGTTTATCTTGGAACCGTTTTATTCAACTCTCAATAAATGAAGTTGAATTCTCAACTAAAAATGTAAAAACTGATATTTAAAATAACTAAATTTTTGTTTAAAATAGAATAAAAGATGAGTTCATAAAATAAAAGACGAATTTTTAACAAGCTGGTAGAATCTACACTCAAAATAGGATAATTTTTAAACCAAAAATCGTAACCAAAAAATATAAAATTTCTATAAAAATAGAAGAATTTTCAAACCAAAAAGACGAATTTTCAACCAGAGAGATGAATCTTCAACTAATAAAACAAAATACAGGAATTTTCAAATAAAAAGATCAATTTTTCACCAAATAGTTGAATTTTGACATAAACAAGATTATTTTTCACACAAAAAGATTAATTTTTATGAAAAAAGACGAACTTAAAGCTAAAAAAGATCACTTTTCAACCAAGAATTAAATTTCTAGGGAAACTAATTAATTTTTAAACAAACAGAGGTCTTCACTAAAATAATAAAATACTCAACTGGAATAGCTACATTTTGAGTGTAAAAAAATTAAGGTGCGACTAAAAGAAAAACAAATTTTTAAGAAAATAGTTCAAGTTTCAACTGGAATCGTTAAATTTTCCGTAAAAAAATTAATTTTTAATGAAAAATACGAAATTCTCACAATAGAGCTAACTTTTCAACCAAAGAGATGAATTTTCAATGACATTGATGAATCCTGAACGAAAATTACCTTTTCAAAAACAAAAAAAAAATTACTTTTCTACATGACTTTAATTTTCAACTAAGAAAGATTTTTCAGAAAAGAGCGAGAAAAAATTGCAAACACATTGTTGAATTTTCGAACTAAGAATTTTCAACAAAATAAATACATTTTACAACAGACACTTAAGTTTTTAACTAGAAACGATCAATTTTTAACAAAAAATAGACTAGTCAAATTTTCAGTTAAAAAAATTAATTTCGAAAGAAATATAAAGATACTTTTACAACTACTTTTACTTTTTATATTTTCTTTTAAAAAATCATTGTTATTCAATTTTAAATAGCAATTAAAACAAAAATTAAGCACGGTCTTGAAAAAATTCCCTCACATTTCCAGGCTTAACCCTTGTTTAATAAAAATAGCATGAAAAAAGTGTACAATTTTCAAATCCGCCATTTTGTAGTTTTTTTGCAGATTTTTATTTCTGAGGTCTACCCGATAGCGACAAGCGTACTCTTCAATAATTTTGAAAAAAAAAATTGTTTCGGATGACTACAACTTTAGAAATCATGTCGACCAGTTTCAAGCAGGGCTAACATTGGGCAGTAGTATCAGCCAGATTTTACCAAGAAAAAAATTGTGTCCATTACTTTGAAATGTCATCTTTTATGTGCAAAAAGATTTGAATTATTAAATTAATTTTTTCTAGAAAAAAAAAAAAATTGTTGAAAAAACCCTTAAGTTCTATGGTCTTCCCCTTAACTGAGAATCATGTACATTACAGGCGCATTTTTCATGGGTGTGAAGATGGCCCCCCACGTTCAAAATTTTTAATTTTTTCTACAGTTCTGACATCTCTTTGAATAGTATTATAGTTCCTAAAAACTTTTAGAAATAGTTCTGGCGAATAAGTAGACTAAAAGTGGATTTTTCAACATCGGGGGCTAAGTTCACGTTCCCCCTCCACTTTTCGAAAAATGATTTTTTCTTTAGAGTCCTGGGTAGATGTAGCATAGTTTTATAGTTCCTGATACTTTTTAAAAATAGTTCCCCAAAATTTGACCGAAAAAAAATTTTCAAAAAAAAGCTAGCCCCTCACTTGTTAGAAAATCAAATATTTCTTTATTATTCCTATAGTTACAAAAGAGTTTATACAGCTCTACAAACAAATAAATTAAAAACACTTGAAAACTTAAAAGTTACAAAAGTTTGAAAAACCCAAATTTGCAGAGAAATTTTTCGAAAGGAGATCTAGGAGTTCTGATCAGAGTTCTGTTAGCCCCCTCGAATAGTTCTACTAATAATACTAATAACATTTTTGCATAAAGTCAAAATCCAAAAACCTACAACACTTTAACCATACCCAAAAATTTTGAATTTCAAACTTTTTGGGTATGGTTAAAGTGTTGTAGGTTTTTGGATTTTGAATTTATGAAAAAAATTTATTAGTCCTATTGGTAGAATTATTCGGGGGGCTAACAAAACTCCGATTAGAACTCCTAGCATTCTCAAAATTGTCAATTTCAAAATTTTTGGGTATGCTTGAATTGTTTTAGGTTTTTGGATTTTGACTTTATGCAGACATGTTATTAGTATTTTTTGTAGAACTATTCAGGGGGCTAACAGAACTCCTGGATCCCTTTTCAAAACATTTCTCTGCAAATTTGGGTTTTTTAAAATTTTGTATCTTTTGAGTTTTCAAGTTTTTTAAAAATTATTTGTTCGTAGAACTGTATAAACTCTTTTGGAACTATAGGAATAATAAAGAATAAGTTGATTTTCTAAAAAGTGAGGGGCCAACTTCACACGCATTCATTTTTGTCCGAGAGTCTTTCCAGGTTTTCCGGATAGGGTTAGTGGTACACGTTGTTAAATAAAAAATACTGCTCAGCCTATAATTACTGATGAAAATTTAAAATATTTTAGGACCGCTATAAAAAGGGTTATAAAGAAAGTGGACCACAATGTCCTTGGGTGTATCCCCGTATCGATTTTAACATGACGCAGAACGCGTAAGATGCTTGTCAGATTGTCTATGTCTCTGGATTTTTTTTTCAAGAAGATAGGAGCGGTACCGGCTATTTCATAGATAATGAAATTAAATCAGTCACGCGTATCAGGTCGTGAAGAGTCCTTTCAGTTCATAAAATTTTATTTTCTCCATTTACCGGTGACATGAAAGATAATGAAACAACTTTCAGGCCTGGCTTCACTTTCGAGATAAAAAAAAAGTGTGAATCTTTCACAAATTTGAAAAAATAGTGACAAAATAGCGTCATAACATTTTTCAGGTATTAAATAACTAATTTATAGTCCGAATGTAAAAGTTTTTAGCCCAAAAACAAAAAGTGTGCAATGGAAAAATGAGTTTATTTTTTAAGGGAAATTCCATATTTTCTTACCTGATATTTTAATATTACTAAAAATAAACTGTAATGTTTATTTAAAAAGTTATGCTTCATTTTATAGACTATATAATTTTTTGCTTGTTGATTTTTATTTATGCGAACCGAATTAATAGAACCCAATAATAAAATCTTACCGTTTTTGGTTATAAGTTCATTCTTTTCGGAATAAATCTTTTTTTGGTTAAATATATTGTTATTTTTTGCAAAAGTGAATTCATTTATTAGAAATTCAAGAACTTTGTCCAAAAGGCATACTATTGGTTGAATACTCAACTGTTTCGTTGAAAATTCTGCTTTTTGGCTCTAGGATTCCACAATTTGACTGACATTTTTTTCTTTTTTGGCTAAGAAATTTGCTTGTTGAGAATTCATCTCTTTCTCTAAAAATTTAACTCTTTTTGAAAAAAGAACTGGATAGAAAATCGAAAAATTAATCTGTTTTAGTTAAGAATTTAAGTACCCAGGTGAAAAAGTTATATATAATTTATATATAGTGAACAAAATACTGATAATTTTCATTAGTTTAACGTACAAAATTTCATAAAACAAATGGAAAATATCATTGTCTTAGCCACTATATATAAACTTTATATAAGTTTTCACATCGGTATTTTCTTGAAAATTTTGGTTGAAGATTCCTAATTTTTGGTTCAAAATTAACTTTTTTCCTGAAAACTTATATTCTTGTGCAGAAAATTTAACTTTTTTGTGAAAAATTAATCGTTCTGGCTCGAAAATTCATCAATTTGGTCGAAAACTTAGGTATTTGGTACCAAACTTAACTGCTTTGTAGAAAATTCACCATTTTATTGAAAATAAATTGTCCTGAAAAAAATCGTCTTTTTTGGTAAAAAATTAATTTTGCTAGTTGAAAATTCCATTATTTGGTTACAAATCTACGTAAATTTTTGAAATATAATCTTTTCTGGTAAAAAATTATTATTTTTTGTTGAGAATTCAACTATACGGTTGAAAATTTATGTAAATTATGTCGTTAAAATTCATAATGTTTATAAACTAAAAGAAAAATTTATTTTCATAAATTCCGGCAAATAATTTTTTAGAAATAAAATAATGTAATATATTATTTCAGAACACAATCACTCTATGACAACTATATTTTAGCCATCTAGGCACTCTAATGTATTTGTGTTTTTAAATTCTAATTTTCTTCTGAAGGCTGAGTTCTTGATTTTTATTTTATGAATTACATGTATTCGACGTCAGACTATCTACTTCTATTGAACGACTGCTATTTAGACAATTTTATAAAATAAAAAAAATGGTTAAAATTAAAAAATTGTAATTAATCTTTAAATTTTTGGTTCTTGGATTTTAGTTCAAAAATTATTCGATGTCGGACAACATAAAAAAAATTTGATCCCAGTGTCCATATCGGAAGACGGCCATTTAACCAAATTTATTAAATTTGAAAATTTTTAAAAATTCTAATTTTCACCTAAGAACACGGTTTTTGAATTTTATTTTATGTATTACATATATAACAACAAAAAGTCATTCCTCAATGCCTATCCGAAAAATGTCATTTATTTCAGTTTCCTTAATTAAGAACAAAATCTAATGTCAGTTAGTCAAAAGTTTATTTCCGTAATTAAGATAAATAAATTTAAAAATTTATTTCAAAATAAATTTAAAAATAATTTTTTTTTTTAATTGGGAATTTCAGTTACATTACTAAAATAATAAACTTAGATACAGTTTTACAAAACTCTGAAAAATATTTTCGTTTAAAAAAAACCTGAACGCCGCACAATTCTCAGGAAATTAAGAGGTCTTTTTCTAAGCGGATTATCTGAGAAGTAAAATTATTTAGAGGATTTCCTTCATGATCGCCTTTGATCCCCTAACTAAACAAGTCCACACTCCCTGAGCTGAGAAAAGCTTTTGAAGAAAATCCTCTAATTACGAGCCGAAACTAATGGCCTTCATTTCTATCCATTTATCTTAATAACGAAAAACTATTATTTAAATGACAGTTTCCGCTAAATGGTGGCCACTTTTATCCAGAAAAAAATAAAGTAATTTCTCTGTCAATTACCGTTTATCAAAAAAAAAAAAAAAAAAAAAAAGCGGACATTAAGAAAATAGTTCATGACACGATGAATAGTAGTCAATTACAATGGCTTTCCTTATTTCCTTAATCATTTGGTCACATTTTTTTTTTAAATTAACAGGAAAAACAATGATTTAAAGATATTTTAATATTCGACCGGATCTACGCTAACGTCGGAAATTATGAGCTCGATTGACGCAAGCACTATCAAAAATCACTGCTGGCTTTGAACCACGATAACTCAGCGGGAAAAAAATGATAGAGCATTTAAAAAAACAGTTGGAAAGCCTATGAAATTCCACACCTACTTATGTCAAACACATTTTTTTGATCTGCTGAAGAGAATATAGCACGTGATAAGTTTTTAAAAAAATTCTAGATTTTCTAAAATTTTGTACCTCGACTTCAACTTTTAGCATGACCTAGGAAAATTGTTGCAGAAATCTGAAAATTGTACGACATAGAGCCTCAAATTTGATCTTTAATTTAAGCCAAAGAAACTTGAAAAATCTTCATCGGTTCCCGAGATACGATTAAAAATGTTCAATCGCATCTGAGTTGAGTTTTAGTTGACGATCACGGTTCGCGGCCGGTCTGCTGCTCTCCTCCTTCGTTGAGGCAGGACCGAATAGGCCACGCACAGAGTTGATGCTTGATTGGGGGTCTCTTATACTTTTGATTCTGCTCATCAGTAATTTTTATTTCAAATTATTGTAAATTTTTTTAATTATTAGTTGTTTTTTTAATTACTTACAATTATTTCAAATCAGAATTATCCCCATATTAAAAAATAAACAAAATGATAAACAGTTATTTTTATTTCTTAAAATTTTTATCAACTAGAATATTAATAAAAATGTAGGGAAATTTCAAGACTCTAAAAATTAAACATTTTAAGATTAGATAATTGAAAATTCAGAGGAATTAAAATTGTATTATTGATACTCAAAAGCGTTCAAAATTAAATAGTTAAAAATGTTAAACTTTTAAATTTGAATAATTATAAATTCAAAGCGATCAAAGATTGAAAACTCAATATTGAAAACTAAATTAAATCTTTCAAAATCAAAGCTTCTGAAATTCTAGAACTTAAAATTTTTATTACATAACGAAATTATAATCTGACATTAAAGCTAATTAGTCGAATTTTTATAGAATCAAAGAATTAATTGAATTATACTAAACAAACTTTCAAATTAAATAATAATTTTAAATGGGAAACATTAAAAATGAAAAATTAAATTCTGCTCCAGAACCTTGAAACTGAAACAAATGCGAACTTCATTTTAAAACGACAATATTTATATTCACCAAACATTTTAATATTTAAACTATTTTATAATCAAATCCTTTAAAATTTCAATTATTTGTCGTAAATACAAATCACTTAAAAACTAATAATTTTTAAATTGCTAATTAAACTTGGCCAAATGCAACCAATTAAATTTTAGTTGAAAAAGTAATTATAATAAAATTATAAAATAATGTTTGTCTTTTTGTTATTTTGAACCCAATTTTAATTTTTTAAATGCAAAGTCTATTTAAATGCAAACTATTATTCACTCTTCAAATTTTCCAATAAAATATTTTTCAATTTCAAATAATTTATCAATTTAAATGTTCAACTAAAAATCGGTAATTTTTAAGATATAACATTGAAAATTAAAATAAAAAGTGTACAAATAGATTGCTGCAATATTATTCCATTTTTTGAAATTGTTAAACTTTAAGTTTTGGAGTCTGAAATTGTTTCATACTCACATCTAAAATTCTGAAATTCAAAACTGAATATGAAATTTTGGAATACTCAATAGCGAGATGGTCTTGTCATTTTGAATAATTCTTTGAATTTGAAACTACAAAATTATGAAATTCTTAATTTAAAACCTCCAAGAATTGATCTAAAAATTAATATAAGAAAAAATGTTAGTTTTAAGGCCTTAGATTAAATTGTTTTTGAATAGCGCATTTAAATCCATACTTTTGAATTAAAATTATAGAAATTTTAAAGATGATAAATATATGAATAATAAGTATCATATGAAGTAGTATTAAGTTACATTCAAAACGAGAAACATTGTTAACCTCTAAATTTTAATTATTCTAAACCCTCCGAACATTATATGCTTTAAGATTGGGAATTTAAAAAAAATTACAAAATGCACGAATTATGAAATACGGGAAATCCAGGTTTTATCCAGGTGCAAAGAATATTTTTTTGTCGACAGATTGACAAAAGTTGAGTGAAATGAGTACATTGTGGAATTTTGTACATATTTAATAGCAATTTTCATCTTCATTTAACAAAAAATAGAAATTTTCATTTTAAGTTCCATGAAACAACATATTTGTCGACGAATGAAAAAACCAAAAATGTTTAGTATCTTCATCCATAGGCCCATAAAATTTACTTTCCATGTTACTTACTAACAGAAATACACACTTAACCAACAAATGGCAAGAGGTTTCACAAAAGAATTAGAATTTTTTGATAAATACACTTCTAAATTTAAGTACTAATAAGGTCCCAGAAGTTTTTAATGAAACAATGAAACGTTATTTTTCATGATTATAAATTAATTTTGAATGAAAATTTTTGCCAAAACTTTTAAAATTAATCAAAATAATTTTTAAAAATATATTGAACTGTGAGGATATTTAATTGAGAGAAGAACTTTTCAGTATGCATCAAATTTCTGGATTTCAAAATATATCAAAGATATTAAACGATTTCAAAAGATTTCACAAATATTTCAAAAATTTAAAATGTTTCAAAGACTTAAAATGGTTTAAAAGGATTTTACAAAGATTCAAATAGTTTAACAGATTTAAAAAGAATTCACAAGGTTTCGCAAAGATTTCAAAGCTTTCCAGAGATTTTTCAAAGGTTACAAAGATTTCAAGATATTTAAGAATTTCGAAAGATTTTAAAAGGTTTAAAATTTTTGTTATAAAATCCTTAAATATTTCACAAAGCTTTCAAAGATTTTGAAATTTTTCAAGGACTTTAAAATGTTTTGAAGGACTTCAAATAGATATCAAACAGTTTAAAAGATTTTACAAGAATTCACAAAGATTTCAGAAAGGCGTATATATCAGATTTTAAAGACTTTGAAAGATTTTAAAAGGTTTGAAAATATTTAAAGAAAATTTTTAAAGACTTCACAAAGCTTTTAAAAGATTTCAAACGATTTCAAAAGACATTAGATTTCAAATATTTCAAAAGATCTAAAAAGATTTCAGAAGATTTCACAAAGATTTTAACC
>JAAAKG020004807.1:0-21529 GCA_010014905.2 Druon quercuslanigerum | reverse complement strand
GGATTCAGAAAGCACAGGAGAAAAACTTCCGGGAACAGCTCCTCGATAAGAGGATGCACAGCATCTTCCACAGAAACATGGAGGATCAGTCAATGTCGTGTGAGCTAACTTTTGTTTTCGGTAAATCACGCGGATTGAAGTCGGGCACGAAGGTTTCATTTTGGCATGTCAAGATGGTGTCATTTCCACTTTAACATACCCTCGCCACATTTTGAGCCAAGACATTCCCGATGATAGCTGCATGGCGTGACATGCACATCCCGAGCGTCTAGGAGACATACTGTCTAGTTGTCCAACTCATGCGGGAACGACCTACATCCAAAGTCACAATGCGGCACTAAGAGTGCTTTATTACCATCTCTGTCACTCTTATGGAAATACCCTTAATACCTTTATATTCTCGACAATTGTTTCTGTTACACATTCTAGGCATGACATAGTTCTCCTTTACTTCGAGAAGCGATCCATGTTCGTTATCGAGTTTTCGGCACCAGCTGACAAAAACATCATAGCCAAGTAGAATGAAAAGAAAGAGAGATATAGAGACCTTGTAAGGGAGTTGCGACGATTTTACCCGGACTATTATGTTAAATTAATCGTCTTTATCATCGGCGCTCTTGGAGGTGCCAGTCTTTCACTGGTTAATAGCCTAAAAAGCATCCCTACATGTAAACAATATGCTTAAACACTTGCGGAGAAAATGCAGAAGGCGTCGTTCTTGGGTCGCTCCGTGTCCTTAGAGTGCACGAGACTTTTGCCGGATCGTCGTATTGATTCCGTCACAGACTGTAACCACCTATCTCACGATCGTCAGACGTGGTTATGGCTGAAATTTTACCGCAATTTCGCTGGAATCGGGTGCAATATATCATATTAGCACCCGGTCCCGGCAAAATCCTGCGGTTGTCCTTATCACAAAATTTTAATGTATATAACATGTTATATATAGTATATAACATCAAGTGTCCTAAAACGTATAATGCTGATGAAAATCGAGTTCTTGGCGATTGGCAATTGGGTGATGATAGGAGGGGGAGGCACAATCCCAGTTGTTGATAAATCGGCAGCATATTTTTCAGGAATATTCTTTGGGCTCTCGGACAGGTCGTAAGAGTATTGATGCGGAAGCTGGAATCTACTGCACAATTTATATTGGAATTTCACGAATGATTTTGAAATTTCTAAAGACTGGATTCGATGACTCGAATAAAATTTTTATAATTAAAAACTATGACCATTTTCTGTTTTTAAGTTTATATTTCTGTTTTACCTTCTCAGAGTTTAGTCCAAGCTTAGTTCAAATTTTCCTGTCGACTTTGTATTTTTCAAACCCAAATTCTACGATGAATACTTAAAACTTTATGTTGATTCCATTTCACTATTTCATGTTCAAACATATTATCAAGAGAAAACATGTGAGTAACATCGAATGCAATAAAAAATCTGATTTTTAAAGGTGTAGTTCATTCATAAGTTAAGTTAGTCTTAAGCAATGAAAAGTTTTTCATCATTATAAATGGATACAAGCTTTATTGCATTTCCGTTTGTTATCGATATATAGTATTAACTGGAGCGACCGTTTCGCGGCGGCGAAGCTGCCGCCACAGGGCACAGCTAGTTAATGATTTTAATGTCACTTATAAAAACGAATCTTCTTTAAATTGATGATTCTAAGTCGAGGTTAGAAAGATCACGATTTTAATATAATGCTCTTATTTTTATAATGTCAAATACCGAAGCAATTTTTGTCACATTTTACAATATTTTTGCATCTTTAAATTGGTTGGTGAAAGAAAATGTGGTTGAAAAAAATCAGAGAAAGAATCTTAATTTCAATTTTTCTAATTACCAGATACCCTGCTTTGATAATGAGTTTATTTATAGTATTTTCTTCGATAACTTTTGTTTAATTCTAGACCAATGGAAATCCACCGATACGCAATTAACATTTAACATTACCCTGACTCATCCAGCACTTTTATAATATTTATTCTTTGAGCTCGTAATAAGGAAAAAGATTTTCGTTAAATAAATGAGCCTTTAATGCAACAATTATATATATATATAATAAACAATCCGTGGGGATGTAATTTGACGCAGAAGTTAAATCGAATGCTATTTTGTACGAAGTTGGTGGGTAACTTGAAGATTTTGACTTTTTTATTGAGAAAATGTTCTTTCGCTTACACGACATCAAGCTATCTAAAACATATTTTTCCATTATTTACGGTTGCATTCCTTAAGATGAACTAACGCATCTACCTCTCGCCTGAAAATGTTGAGATCTTTTTTGGATAAAATATATTTTTTTATGGAGAATTAATCTTTTTTTTCACGTCTTTAACTTCAAAATTGATCTATTTTTATAGTATGATATTGAAATTCTCAATTCTGTAAGCCGTGGAAATTCATAAATTTAAATTTTGCTTTAATTTGCAGATGTTAGATTCTATTAACTTCAGAGAAATTTAGTTAGTTTTTACATTGGCTACTGAATTATGAATGACTGGAGATTAAATGTATGAGACCGGCCAAATATTGTTCTTGTTCGAAAAAATGTTGCGTTTACGAAGTTATTTATGTGTAACTATTCTTTTAAACTTATTTGCACTCATTTTTGGATATATTGGAAAAAATGTATGCATTGCTCAATTAAAAGTAAGTTTCTTTTACAATTATTTTACTTCCATACCACCAATATTAAGAAAATCTCTTTTGTAAAAAATATGTCCTCGTTGCGTATCATCGAGGGCAGGTGATTTAAGAAAATTAAAATGTTGAGACCGTCATTTCGACATTTTGATTGTTTTGTAATTTATAGGTACATAGGTGACTAATATGAGTAACGCCGCTCGAATTTTTGGGACCACCACTCTGTGGTGAACTGCAGATCTATCGCTATAGGGTGATCCTCCGTGGGTTTTCAGGGTGATGATTAATTAGCGTTTGATGAATATGTATGAGAGAAGGAAAAGGGGAGAATCGGAGAGAGACAAAGAGGGTTGAGGAGAAAAGAGACGACAGATTCTGACGATCATTTATGTAAGTGTTGGTACGTGTTGTCGCGTGGCCCACCCCCTGTGCCAGAAACGCCCAACCTCGCACCCTCATCCCTATTCGCCCACCCTGGGTCCCTGGTAGTAGTATTTCAACGCATTTCAGACTTCACTGCACGAAATGTTTAGAAATGCGTTTGTAGCGCCGAGTCAAAGCTTCTCTTACCTTTTCTAATGCTATAAGAAGCGGAAATAAAACTCATGAAATTAAATTAAAAAATGTTGACAAATTTATTCAGATTTATACAATCAACTCATTATTTTAATTTGTCCCTGATATTTAAATTAGTAAAGGTGATATTTTAGTCTCGATCAGGGTAAAATAATCGGGATTGTTGTCATGAAATTTGAAATTTTGCGTAAACTGTGGCCAATTTTTCTGAAAATCAATCATTCAATGAATCGATGGCTCCAAAATAACTTTAGCTGTAATGTAAAAATTTAAAGAAGTGATAGAAATGGGTTAGGTGACCGACGTCCACAGTTAGTTAAGTTAATATTGTTTTATTCAAAAATGCAACCTATTGGTCGGAGGGTAATATTTCTTTGAATACAAAAAATATGAATTAAAGTCAAAAATATACATTTTAAACCAAATGAATGACTTATTGTTTCAAATGAATGTGTCATGATTAAGAAGGAATATTTCTCTGAAATGAGGAAATGTGAATTGATGGAAAGAAATATATTTTAAAGTCAAGAAAATATTTTATAGAATAAAAAAATATTTACGCAGCTAAAATTTTTGAATATTTGAAGCCAAAAAATATCCCAATGATTCAGAAAAATATTTCATTGGCCTAGAAAATACGCGAGCGCAATAAAATATTTCGTACTTAAATATTGTGGTACATATTTTTATAAATGAGCAACTAGATTCTTTCAGCTTAAATTATAATCAGCATTGTTATTCATATACATATTTGATTTAAACTAATCACGTAATTTAAAATCTTGATGAACCTGAAACATAAAAATTCGATGAAAAAGTCACCTCCAGCAGGAATTGAACTTGGGTCCATCGAGTGTAAAGTCCAGACCATAAATGCAAAAAAAATATTTCTTTAAGTAAAAAACACGGATACTTGATTCAACAATATATTTCTTAAATGTGAATAAGTATTCAATTGAAAAAAATTACCCCAAATTATTAAATGTTTAATTAAAAAAAATTACTTTGTTTGAATAAATGGTTATTTGTTATGAATTTCAATTCTAGTAATCAAATGGAATATTTTTTTCAATTAAAGAAATAAATATTTATGTTAGCATAATCTCTAGTTTGTCTGAATAAATGCTCCATTGCTATATGCCTGAACACTCTTTATGACAAATAAATATATTTTTATTCTAATTAATATTAGTTTAAACTAAATAATTATTTATTTGATTTAAATAAACCTAAATTTTTGATTAAAGTATCGACAAATTAAATGGTTCAAATGCTTCCGAATCAATTCAAAGAGTCGAACTCATTGAATCAAATAAATATTTCTTTGAACAACCAATCATATTTCAACGAATCTACACCTTTCGAAACAAGAAAGTCATTTTCTTGAATGTAAGAAATATTTGTTTTAATCAAGAAAATAAAGCCAAAGAATTCATTTCTTTAGGTCAACAAATATATGTGTCTGATTTAAATAAAAATTACCACTGTTAGATAATGTTTTCTTGATACTGAGAAATGCAAGTAAAATACAAGTAAATGAATTTACTTGTGCAAAACATAATTTTTTCAGTGCATCTGAGCGCGTATCTGTGCACGTCGATATTTAGACGTACACAGATCTATAGATTCAATAATTAATACCATCAGTAGGAGAGTGTCGCACCTATGGACGTAAAACGTTAGTAAAACCTTTGCACGTGCATGGTTGTACCAATGGCCCTTCTATTATTAGTTAAACTAGGAACTGTTAATAAGCATTAATTTACCTATCTACCTAATTCACAAACATTTTGATTCCCCCTATTTTTGTCAAAAAAGTTTACCTTTTTAACTTTTTTAACGACAATAGGTATTGCGATGGCTGAAATTGTGCTAATACAATAAAATGGTTTGACTATTAAATTTAAACTGAAAAAAAATGATTTAGCTGTCCCAGCAGCTAACCGTTTAGCTGGGTTTAGCTTTTCAAAAAAATGTAGCTGTGTGACCTAGATTTCTAGCTCTTTCAGGTAAATTTGCCATCTAGAAATTATCTACATGAATTAGCTACATAATTTCTTGATGGAAAATTTAGCTAAAGCAGCTAGATATCTAGATGAAACAGCTATAATTTCTTGGAAGACGAAATCCAGCTAAACGGTTAGCTGAACCTTTTTTTCAGTGTATAAAACTTCAAAATGTACAAGTTGAAAATTGAATATTCTGAAACTGAAAGTTTCTGTTTTAGATGGGAGCAATTTTAATAAATTTTTTTAAATGTTCAACAGGTAAAACAGGATTGTTTTTAATATTATTAAATCTAATATGTCCGAGAAAAAATTTCAATTAGATCGATATAACAAACATTCTTTGACAATTCCATAACTTTAAAACGAAGCCAATTAAATAAAGTTTTAGAAAGTATTTATTATATCATATATTATTAATCATTTGGGGAAGCATTACATAAATTTTGGCGTGTTTGCATAGGACTTTATAGCTTACGATAGTAACTCGGAAGTGGATAATATTTCGTAGTGTCAGTAAATCCCAAAAGATCAAAACATTATGAACAAATAAAAAGTTAAAACTATACATTGAAGGCTACATGTACAACCCCAACGATATTTAAGCTTTTCATTGACTGGAAGACCGGACGTCGGCAAGAAATAAGCTCCTCTTATTTTTATTCCCGTAGTAGTATTATGATACCCAGGCAAGAAATAGCAACGGTATAATCCCATCCTAGATCTTTTTAGACTTTAAGCTTTTCTTGAACTTTTAAGCTACTCGTTAATTGTTGAAACCTTTTTTGACAAACAGAATCTATAATTAGAGCCTATATAAGAATCTACCAATAAAATGAATCAACTATCTTTAGAATTCTAGTTATCAGTATTATTATCTGGTTGGTACTTTTTTTGAAAATGTCTGTATTATGACTTGGTATTTCTATGCATAACTTTCAAATTTTTCATGTAATCAAAATATTGAATAACATTGATTGTTATAAGATTCGAATCTACTGAGAGAATAATAATCAATACAATTTTATCAGAATTACGGTTGCCTTGCGCATACTTGCAATTTAAACCGCATGACGTGAAACTCACAATCAACTTGTTTTAGCAACAAAATTTGTTCTTAAAACTGTAACCACAATATTAGGCTTAACATTTAATATCCTGAAAAAGAGGTTGAAAACTTAATTTTTTAATTCGTTTCAGATAGTTGCTTATATTATAAAATATCCGCATCATTCAGATATTGCTATTCCATTCATTAAAAATTCGTATTTGCTTACATCATTTTTTTTTGTTTTAATCATTTTTCACTGAAGCAAATGTTTGAAATTTATTTTCTTCCGTAATCAATATGGTAAGATAACATTCTTGAGAGTAAATTTTGATGAAAGTGCAATAAGAACATATGATTTTTGTTCTCATTTTTGTAAAGTGTGTCGCTTATCGTTGTATATTTAAGTAATTAAAAATTTTTAAATAATTTTTTTACATTGGATAAGAAATTTTTTTATCCAGGAAGATTACATTCTATAAGAATTACGTTCAATTTTGTCGGTCTGAAATTATTTCTTTAATTTTTTCCTTTAAATCGCCCCCGCGGACTGACGAAAATTGATCATCTGGAAACTTAAAGAAAGTTTTTTAAGTAAGTAAACTATTAAAACAAAAATAATTATTTAAACAACTAATAATTTATTTACATAATGGGTTATTAATATCTTAAAAC
Organism: Druon quercuslanigerum; assembly: GCA_010014905.2. Taxonomy (NCBI): domain Eukaryota; kingdom Metazoa; phylum Arthropoda; class Insecta; order Hymenoptera; family Cynipidae; genus Druon; species Druon quercuslanigerum. Next base: position 14,572 of record JAAAKG020004807.1, on the reverse strand, counting down.
TAATGATAGTCTTCCTATCAAAGACTAATTGCGTGATTGAACGTAACAAAATATTTTCTGATGAATTAGTAGAAGTAAAAAAGTATTTAGAGATGTGGAAAGTAATTAAACAATTGAAAATTTATTCACAAATGCTTACAATTTTTAAATATGAATTAGCGATATCCATGCCGCTGTTTTCAAATCAGCGCATAGATGCTGCTGAAGCAGCGAAATTTAACTGCTGACATTGAAAATTTACTGACAGATTAACAGCTCAATTTCGCTGAATTGACAGCCGATATAAACTGATTCAAATTAGCGGAACACGTATCGCTGATTCAGATTTAGAAAGTGGCCATTTAAACAAATTCGAACAATCTCGTGCAAGCTAAGTTTAAATCCAGTAACGTAAATCTCATTTTTCTGAAGAATCTTATCGTATTTTCCGGGTCATTGCAAACGTTTTAATATTAACCGGATTGACTGAAGCTTGGAGAGAATTCTTTTCTTCGTGAACCTCATAAAATGGGGGTGGCATGCCTTTTATTCGAAGGTCAATTTTTTAGGACAACCCTAGTTTTGCTTTTCTATGAAAGATAAAGAATAGGGATGATGGGTTATATAAAAAGATTAAATAGTTCAAAAAGTGCTAATATATGCTTGTTATCAAATGTTTGTCAGCTTTCAAGAAAAAAGCATACAAGTCGAAAAATGTGAAAGAATAAGTAGATTCGCGTTTCTTTTTACCATTTAGAGTTGCAATGCGGCAAAATATCAAACCGAGTTGAACGGAGAAGGTGGAGGTTTAGATTTCGGTGGAGCTGAAAGGCCGGCGGATTGTTCGTGAGAGGAGAACAATGCAGACAATGCGGTGGGAGCTGCGGTGGTGAGCCCTGGCTTACGTGCGAATACAATTACATTATGAACTCGATTACCATTTAAATGGAAACAAACGTGAAATGCTAAAATACACCACCCTCTATACCATCGTTGTATGTTCTATGTTCAGTGCTACATGTTCCCTCTCTTTCTTTTTCTCTCCTATTCTCCGCGAAAATGGCACGAATCCGCTGTCCTCGATCATCGGTATGCAAATCGCACAATTGTTTCGACGAAAATGTGGTTCGCTCCCGCGATTCCATACGCACTATTTCAAAAGGTCATCTGTTTCTATACAATAATTTTAATTTGACGAGAATCCGTAAAGTTCATACACTTATCACCTATCCTTTGCGATCGTATTTGAGGTCCGTCATTTCATTCAAAATGATGAAGGTTCGCCACTCACCGTGGCGATTCGAGAACTTCTCCAGCGGACTCCGCCTCATACGCAGTTATCCCATTCTTTCCATTATCTGCAATGATTTTTACCAATTTGTTCCAATCTGCAGAACTTGCTTATTAATATTATAATACTTCTTTTAACTGGGTCCTAAGAATTTTACTTCAACTGCTTTAAAGAAATCTTTTTATCGCAATTTTTGTATTAAAAATTTGTTAAATAGTAGCAATTTTAGAAATGCAATGTTTCTTGTTGTTAAATTGTTTCTTTTCGTATCTGGAAAATGTAATCATCTGAATAGATTAGTTCAGAATCACCCACAAATAAAATAATTTTCCTTGTAACATTTAATACCGCCATATTTTATAATGTCTTATATGGCTTTTTAATAAATTAGCAGAAGTTTTGTTTCATGTTTTTTTGTTGTAATTAAACAAAAAAGATAGACACTGCAATTGATTAAATAATTTACATTAAGTTAATAATTGATTAAAGACGAAATATTAAATTCATTGTTGGAATAATTTTCGTTAAAACTGAATTAAATTAAAAACATTGATTTATTCTTTAAATAGTATCAAATTAGTGAATTAAAATTTCAATTCGATTTTTTAATTTCATTTCCATAGGGGATGGGTTTCTATAAATTTAACCGATACTTCGTTTTTTATGAGGTTTTATAAAAATATATTTTATAATCTTAAACAGAGAACATTATTGTTGTTAACATCTTCTCGGCACATATTTCAAGAATTTCCAATGTCTGGAATAGTTTCTAAAATTGATATGGAAAATTCCTGCAAAGTGTATTGAGATTCATTTGCTACTGACTTCTCGTTGAAATTTTGTACCAACGAGTCGATAGATTATTATACGGAGTATAGTAAAGAGTTCAAAAATATATGATTAACCTGACATAGAGAAAACTATGTGTAATCCTTACCCGGCTTTCGGGCTAAACTTCACATTTTCTGCTTGCAACCAGCAACACGTGAGATGTTTACTAAAAAAGAATAATAGTTTTCACGGATGGGCAAATTTACCACCAACTTTGCAAATAGAACAAATTATCGATTGCAGCCCCCCGTTTTCGGCCTCCCTAGAACTCAGAAGGGCCGCAGTGCGCGAGTACTTAGTCAAGTATATTGCGTAATAGCATGTATTCCAATCGCAAACGGTTTAGGCGGCCCTGACTGTTTACGTGTCGACCCCATCCCCCCCATTCCAGTCCAAGGTTATCTGAAGGCAATCCACGACAGTGGACTGAAAGCGAAAGATTGGTGTACATTTTTTTGCGGAACACAAAATTCCTTAATAATACAGTGTTCAGTTTTTGTTTAAAGCACTAGTTTCGAAATGTCAGGAGTGTATGTGGTATTTGTATATTGCAGTATTATTCTGTATAATTATCTATATAATTAAGTAGAACTCAGTAGTGTGCATCAAAATTGAATAGGATTGACTAGGGTTTAAATCATACTGAAATATATATAAATTGGTGTTAGGGGTTTTGGCCAGATGAAGTAATAATTAAATTGGATCTTGTGGTTTTTGTCTACTGATCCAATATCAAGATCCAATTTAATGCCGAAATATGTCAAAAAAGTAAATTTTAGAATTTAGGTCACTACAAATCTCCCTCTAAGAGGAAGCAAAATTCTTAGATTCAATGAAAGTTAGTTTATCGGACCTGAATTTACCTGAAATTACTAGAATCCACTTGATATTTGTTTGATATACTTAAAATCGGAATAAATAGCTTGAATTAGGCCAATTGAATTTATTTTAAGTTCCCTTTCATTTCTTGGAAACTAAGTTGCATTAAATTGTTAATTACTTGAGTTCAAAACAGTTCGTTTTACTAGAATTCGGTAAGTAATATGAGTATTTAGTAAGCATTTATTGGTGGAGTGAGGTAGATAAAAAAATGTGATTTTAAATCCTGGAAAAAGGACACTGCAAAACATGTATTTTGCAAACTTCAAATAAATATATTGGAAGCTTATTTCTGAGGCATAAGGTAACGCTATACATTGATTGGAATGCTCGACGGTGACTACGCGAATTTTACAACACTTACGATACATGTATTGCAGTATCGTCATTCAAATACCATGTTTGCAATCTTACGTTACGCTTGTATTAAAGAAGTTAGTGTCGTAGAATCCCAAACATTATTAACAGTGATGAAGTATACATTTAGATTATGGGTATTATTCACATTCTCAAATCATGGGGAATCTATAATTATGCAATTACACAATTATATGATACTTTTATTATAACTAATATTCATCCATTGTCGCGCTAGAAAAATAGATCTTTCGTCGCTCGATTTGAACCCCAATCTCTCTTGTTATGCACTTGATTTCTTAATGAGCCACATCAAACGAGGGTGCTGATTCGCTGCACTCGTGCACTGATTTCACGGGCCACCTGTCGCGCTCATTCCGATCATTCCCTCCCCGTTACTTTTACCTTATTGGACACGCTGGGTGTCGAGATTATTTTCCAATGAGGGAAGAAAGTCTCTACAAAACGAGGACAGCTTTCCTCAAAAATTCAGCTCACAATTTTAAAATTAGACCATTGTATGATTTTTAAATAATTTTAAAGGAATATTATAAAATCTCTTTGCATGTTTAATCAATTATAGATATTGAATAGACAATAATAAATAAGAGTAACATATGTACGATTTTACACAAAATATTATTAAATATTTCACTAGAAGTTTCTTTCATTGTTTGGAGTATTTCTATAAATAGGAAAAATAAAAAAGATAAAAAAAGGAAAATAAATAAGCACATCAGGTCTACAGATTAAATATTTCCAGTCCTGGGTAAACCAAACTTTACTGAGTATTTGTCTTTCTTGTTCCAACATTTCCAACAAAACCTGTGCCAATATTTTTCAAGATCACTCAAATTCAAGACAAGTATAGCATCAGTAACTGACGAATCAATACGGGATAAAGAATTCTATAGCGATTTATTTTAGATTATCGTATTTATAAGAAATCTTAGACATAAATAAAAAAAGGACTCATGAACTCATTTTGCTGATCTGATTTTTCTCTTACAATCTTCTTTTTAATTCCCTTTCTTTCTTTCTTTCATTTTCTGCCTCGTCCGATAATATTCAATAAAAATATTGATTTTATGATTGGAAAAATTTCCATGGATATTGCAGATCTCGCGAGTCGATTTTTGAAGAGTATATAAAGGTTCATAAATAATATAAAAGGCATAATATGTTATTTCGAGGTAAAGTCAAGCCTCCTCTTTTTTGACGTAGAAAGGTCGATTCTTTTCTTGGGGATAATGTCAGTGAGCATACGGCACTGCAGGGTGCCCCCATTGATACATGCGGTTACCATCACAAGGGCTGACAAAGGCTGACCAGTGGCAGAAGCATTCAAATGGTAATTCGCTCGCGGGTCTAATATACACATATGCACATAAATGAACACGTACGCATACACACTGATAGAGCGCATAAGAAGACCCTCTTGCACCCCTGCATTTTCGCGCGAGAATCAAAGCAAATATTGGCAATATCAACCCCGACATTGTCCCCAGGACCTGCCTCATTCTGATGCTCATCCTCCTTCTCTTCTCTTCTCTAGACCCACCATAGTTCCTATAGCTATAGTGGGAACTTTGTCCATTTGAATGCGCGACCCCAATGCCAATACCGACACCAGCTAAGGATATCGAAGGATTAGGATTCCCAGAGAAAGGGAGAAAGTTTACCTTCACGAGTGTTATAGTTTCGAGTACTTTCCAACCATTTTCATATCTTCAGTCTCCACACTTTTGCTGAATATCGTCAGTCGCTTCACAAAATGGATATTAACATCATTATTATCATTGTAAAGCGAAGCTTGAATAGTGCTAAAGACAAACTTACTAAAATTATTATTTTTGCCTCACGCAATTCTTTAATGAAAATATAAAATAACGCTGCAAAGTACTATGGATATAATTACCAGGGGTCTAGTTGTTTGTTCTTATTTCATATCCTGTGCTCCCTCATCTCATTCCTCATATATGTGTTAAATAAATTTGCTTTCTTATAGAGCGAGTTTTTTCTCTAAGTAAAAAATTAAAAAATTGAAACTTTCAATATGCTTGGAGCTTATTTTTCCGTCCTACAGAAAATCTTATTTTCAAGATATCACACAGCACATCAAAATATCAGTCGATGTTTTCTGTTACAATGAAAAAATTTTTAACTTATGGTAGTGCTATATTCCAAATCAAAAAAATCTGCTCGCTGTGCGGGCACATTCTCATCCTGCGATGCGCTTGCAAGTTTGATCGCACCTATAGCGCGCGGTGGCTGGTTCTCGCGCTTCGCGCTTGATAATATATTTATCTCGCGCATCGCGCTCAATTGTGTATTTACCTTGCGTTACGCGCTCGATTTTCGTACTTCTTTCATATTTGTGCAAAGATCTTTTGAAATTTAAGATCAAAGCATTGTCAACTGCAATTTTGTCATTGTAAAAGCTCTTTCGGCTTTAAACAACACATTCTAATCACGTGTCTCGTGATTCACACTCGATATTGTCCAAAATATAAACTTTTCTACATTACGCTGAACACTATTATGTTACATGTATACTATATTTATTTATGTACTTTGATCTGACACTGCTTATTCAGATATTGTAAAGTAATGTACAAATTTCATTTTTCCTTATTACTTTAATAGTTGCTTCATATTCTGCACAAGTTTCGATTTTCAGCTACCCTAAAAAATGTATCAATTCAATAAATTAATATTATTAAAATTCAATATATGTATTGGTATTGAGACATACGCATTATCACTGCATTGTTTTTGTAATTAAAAAAGGGCGCATTCTATACAAAAATTGGTATAAAACATTTTACCGCAACTTGTGTCGTTTCTTTCACAATATTAAACTTTATTATTTTTAATGTTATTTTTTACAATTATACAAAAACTACGCATCCTATCAAAAAATTATTTATTAAAAATTTGTAGATCTTATTTGAAAGGCCAACTTTTGTCTATTCATTATTTTCATACCTTTTGTCGTTTGTCAAAAAATTTAATTAATTTATTTTCAGTTCAGTTTTTTCAGGAGTAAAATAAAAACCAAGTATTCTATTAAAAAGTGGTCTCTAACAAATTTTCTATTCAAAATTTTAATTTTCGATTATTCAAAAAATTCAAAAAGCTGTTATTATAATCTTGAAGAGCTTTGAAAAAGCAAAGTTTTTCTTCTCTTGGCTTTTTTTATCGCGCGTTGTTTGGATTAAAATGTTAATTTTCATTTTTTTTTTTTGATTTTGAAAATGCTATAAACTCTAAAAATGATCTTTTTATCGAAAAACGTCATAAAGAATAATTTTTCATGCTTCTATAAGTAATACGAGCAGCCGTACATAAAATGTTTACTACAACGAAAATGACAACAGCGACATCAGACACTGACGTAAACACTATTTTTTCTGACTCGGGGGCCTCAAAACGTCAACATTTGATCAAATCCGCGAATGTTTTTTTTTTATTAAATTTAATTTAATTTAATTCTTTAATAATTACTTTTTTTTATTAAAAATGTTTTTTTCTCGAAAATTTCTTCATATAAACAACGTAACTATGTTTTTTGCACATTTCTAATTTGCTATTGATTGATCAAGAATGATCATCGAAAGTTCGTCAATACGTCAATCTTCGGGTCTGGAAGATGCGAACAATTACATCAAATGAAGTACTGCTCTCTAAATATGAATCAAAGAAAAATTCACTGATTGAAATAGTTATATATTTCACTGATTAATCAGTGATTTCGCACTTATTTACTAATTGGTGCAGTAGAATCAAAGTAAATCATGTGAAACGTTACCTCTGAGTTTAAAGTTATGCGTTGTTCCTCTTTTACTTAAGAACAAAAGGAATTCCTTAAGAAAATATTTTATTTTTATTTTTGGGCTGTCAGTCTGTTAAATTAACTGTGGGAAAAATATACTCTAACTAGTATAAAAAGTACTTATTTAACGGGTGTATACACGGCAGTCCAATCTTGAAAGTAGAGTATTATGTGAGATTATTTGTATTTAAAAGCATCGAAACTTTTCCCCTTTCTTAATATTTAATCATAATTATGGGTTTTTAGTGTTTACTTTGATTATTTGATTGAATCTACTAAAATATTCTTTTATTATGGCTGCTAAATTGACATGGTGCAGTGCTGCCAACTGTCAAAAGTGTTTATGTCACTGAATGAATAAGTAAGTTTTCACATTAAGAAAAATATATGGAAATTTTAATTTAATTTATATTTTATCGGAAATTTTGGTGACTTATCGCTTCGATTTGTTTTAATCTGTCAACGGGACCAACTGATCGCTTGACGATTACTTTTTGTGAACCCAAAATGTGACCTCGTCGATATATAATTTTCATTACCACCTCTGAAGTCACCTTTTTGCTCCCCCTGACGTCATTATTCTTGAAAAACATTAGTTTAGATCGGCTTTACCGGCATCGAAAAGGACTAAGATAGTGCATGTAAGGGAATTTTTATTATTTTTGGATTAATTATAAATTTAAAATTTTCCTACTATAAATTGGAATAAACAGAAATCTATAGATATTAATTAAAATAGTGTATCAAAACAAGTAAATCTCAGTTACCATATAAATCATGTAGGGTCTCCTTAGCAGTGTTTTTCCCATTCCTTATTTTGTACTGCGATTATCTTTTAATTCCTATCTTGAGAATATTTGTGTTTCTCACGCAGTTACTTTTTGTTTTAAGTTTTAAATTACCTTCAAATTTTTTCATACATTTTATAACATTTTTTTTACGAAAAGTACCTGTGAAAAAAATGCAATTATTTTCAGCACAGAAACAAAATAATAATCAATAAAAAATAATAAGAGAGATCAAGACTGCGGGTGCACTAATTTTGTAATTGAGATTCAGCTGCGGTGCGGTGCCAAATCTAAAGAGTAGAAAATTTAATTATTTATAACATTTTTAACCAAACAAAATGTTTTTCTTTAAATTTTTGCCCTTTGGCTAGTAATTTTCAAAAAAAGTAATTTATTTTTCAAAAATATCTTTTTGAATATGTATTAGTGGTTTAAAAGCAAAAAACGCAGGAAATATGTTATGCATATTACCATCTATCTTTAAAAAATCTATAAAATAAAAATGTATAGTTGGTTTTGTGAGAAAATCCCTTTTCAAAGATTGAAAAAGCACTACAGCCATTTTTTCATTTTTCAAAAAAATCTTGAAATCGATGGAAGACCTGCATCTTTATTTGCAATCTAGATGGTATATACAACTACTAAATCATTTTGACTCTATAGCCTGGACTTTTCTTGAAATTTTGCGTGATTCGAAATGGAATTGGTTGTTAGTCCTTTAAAATGACAATATTGCTAATCAACTGAACTTGAGAAAAAAGAACATTCTCCCACAAAAGGTAGATATTGGAAAATCATGCGTGGAGCGAAACTATAGTTTGAAATGTCATTGGAATCATTGAGAAGTTGACCGTGGAAGTAAGGGTAGCATCCACCTCCCATGGCACGAGCCGCCACGTGACATGATCGCTTTGTACAAACAGTATTATGCATGCTCGTGCTGACATAAATTACTGTGGGTTTGATATTGGGCGTTGGTATTGGCTATAGACGACCACCTCCTGAGCAAAACACGTTTAAATACGAGAAAGCGCCGTTTACACCCTTACGCGCGTGTAAATGGCAATGAATCAAGGAAGTCTTTTCACGCTGTGTGATCACATTTATATTCTACTTAAAATATATTAATCAAAGTTGTCACATTATCCTGTCCACGAAGAACGCTATGCGCATTCTTAATAAGCCACAGACTACCACAGAAAACTATTGGTGTGAAATTTGTTGCATCTCATTCGGGAAAATGAAACTATATTGCATTTGAAACGGGATCTATCTAATACTAAGAGAAAAGGTTTTTTTTAAGAACGTTAATATATTTTTTACAGAAACAGAAATATTTGTCTGCAAGCTTATGTGAAGTTAATCGCATAAAGAAAATTTTTGGTGCAAAAGGATTCCTTTTGAGACATAAAACCCCTCTCAACCTTTTAAGGGTAAATTCTATTTGTATGAAGAAAAATCTTTTTGTCCCAAGAGTAAATTTCTTTAAGTGCGTTTTTCTGCTGATTTCCCTTTTAAAAGATGCATATTATATATGGGTTTCCAGAAAATTTATTAAAAAATTATAGTAGGAGAACGTTTAGGACTCTGTGTGGTCCCTTTTCTAGCCTGAAGCATTAGTTGCAGAGACAAGTAACAGTGAAGTTGATTTTCATGTGAAAAATAGGAGAAACAAAAAATCTAAGATTTTCAAATCTGTTATAATTTTCTAAATGTGGTGGAATGATACCACTTTTTCGGCGTCTGAGAAAAAAATCCTTTGATATCTTAAAATCGCTAATATAGATGAAAGACGAGAGAATAATTTTTTTACAAGTATTACTAATTGTAATGCAAATTAGAATCTGATCTACAGATAGAAACCTCCATCAGAATTTTGAGGACTCTGAAGATAAACTAGTATAAAGATAACGGTAACTATAAATATAATCTACTCTAACCAAAATGGATATCCTTTAAATTCTGATAGAGGTTTCTACAAGCGGATCAGATTCCACTTTTGCTAAAAATTAGTACCACTTTTACAAAATTTCTCTCGTGTTTCTTCTAGAGTAGTTATTTAAAGAAATTAAAGGATCAACCCTTCCTTATTAAATAAAGTTTGGCGGGGCGGACGTTATAACTAAAATTTCCACCATATGATGAATTACTAATTAACTTGGACATGATTTCGACTCGCAAAATAAACTTATTGCATAAAGGTGGTACTTGAGCGTATAATCTAAACAATGAATAATAAAAACAATAAAATAGCCTCGGACAGGACTGATTTAAAATATGGTCCGCAGTAGACAGCGAAACACATCGTAGGCAAGAAGTAGGTCTGATTGTTAATGAAAGAGCGAAGCAGCATCTCAGAGATCATGATTTCGTATCTCCCAGATTGCTGTACGCTAGAATGAAAGTAGGAATCAGAGGAGTATTTATCATTGCATGTAACGCGCCAGTTGATAGTGATCCCAGAGAAGTAAAAGACGCCTTCTGGGACACTTTAAATGACACGATAAATATTTGCAATAACGGTGAAAGAGTAATTCTGCTCGAAGATATAAATGGATGGATTGGCATCCAAAATCAGGATACAGATAGAGTACTCGGTAATTTTGGGAATCCAAGAACAAACTATAACGGAAATAAATTAGTTGGCTTATGCTTAGAAAGTGGTATGTTTATTACAAATACTTGGTTTAGGCATAAAATGATTCACATGTACATGACTTTGTTGTTGCGAATGAAAGACTAAGAGAGCTAGTCAAAGATACAAGGTCATGATGGATTCTGAATGCAATACTGATTTTGATTTCCAAAATTAACTTAGGTCGTGGACGGAGAAAAAAGAGAACCAAGAAAACAAAACAAACGCGAATCAAAATTGAGAACCTACAGAAACCGGATGTGCGAATCGCGCATAGATTTCCGAAGTAAGATAATCGGAAGCATTGATAAGGCAACTTGGGAGGCGCTTATATGAATTAGAGATATAGAGGGTGCATGGAATATGTTCCGGGATATCATTGTTAGATGTGCGATTGAAGTGTGCGGTCACGCGATTGTAGGAAGAATTTCTGGTATTGTATAGTGGAATGATGAAATTCAGGCTGCCCAAAAAGCAAAGAAAGAAGCGTACAGGAGAACTTTGAACATGTCAGGCCTTAGCGATGAAGAAAGAAATAGACGTAAAAATGATTACAGGTACAAACAGGATACTCAAACAAATAATTATGGAAAGGAAACGTAAAATTAGAGCACAAGAAAAGAAGAAAATACAAAACGACTTTGAAGATAAGAAGAAAGTACTTTATAAAGCAATAAAGGGAAATAGAAGTACAGAACTTGTCAACGAAATAGTAAAGGGGAAATACAATATGAGGCATGCGGAATTATAGACGTTTTCCGAGATCGTTTCAGGGGACAAATCGAAGATGAAGCTATCTGAAACCGCAGATGCGATGCAGAACTCGGTGGTGAGTACATACGACACACACTGTGCGAATTGATAAATTTATGCATCGAAATAGGAGAAGTCCCAAATGATTGGAAAAAAGCGATTATCGTACCAATATACAGAAGAAAGGGAGATAAAAGCAACTGCAATATTTGTAGATTGATCAGTTTATTAAGTACCATGAGTAAAATATACTCGAAAATACTTATTCGTAGGGTAATGAAAATAACAGAAGAAAAGATAAGGGAAGTCTAAAGGAGGTTTATGCCCCCCCCCCCATTTTATTCATTTTCCGGAAAAAGAAATTCCGTAATTTTTTTTAACGTTAACCCGTGCCCTGGGGCTTTTGAAATTAACATAGGGTTTTAAATGGGAAAAACTCGATTTTCAAAAAAATTGAAAAAATAAGTACTTGTTATACATTTTTTTGCGAATTAAAGTATTGCCACCTCTTAAGGAGTATGTAAGGAATAGTTTCTACTTAGTAGCTTTTAATTTGGACACACCCAAACCCCTTTAAATTGTGCCCGGAAGATGCACAAAAAACTGCAAAATAGCACTTTTCTATCATATTCATGCTAAAGACGGCATTTAAAAAAGAATTCAACATGATTTATTTTAATCGATAATTGACGAGTTTAAAGTATATTTTTAATAACTTTAAATTGTTTAAACAATTTTTTTTCCTGTAAATGATGAATGTTGATGAATATTAAGAGTCGTAGTTCTGGTTACACGTATTTGGTAATTATTTAAATAATTGTTATTTGTTCAAACATTTTTTTCTCCCGAATGTCGTATAAAGTTATTATTTTCTAGAAATAATGACACAATTAAAGAATGTTGAAAGCAATATATTTTTTAAGGATGTTTGGTAATTACTTAAACAATTTTGAATTGTTTAAACAATTTTTCCCTTTGTGAAGCTTGAAAAATTATTACTTTCTGTAAATAATTTCTGGGGACACAATTGAAGGAATTTATGAGTAATATTTTTTTTTCTACAGAATATTTAACAATTTTTAAAATAATTAAAAATTTTTTAAACAAATTATTATTGTGTAAACAATATAGGGTATATGTTTTGAGATAAGGAAATAGTGAATATTAAATAACATAGCGTGAGAGATTCGAAAAATTTAGACTTTTCTCCGCCTATCCTATGTATAAGCGCAAGTGAATGATTAATAGTTGTTTAAATGATTGCAAAAGATCTTGAGCAAATAATATTACTTTTAGCATTCGTTAATTGTATCATTAATTGCGGAAAAGAATATTGTTTTACGATTTACAGAGAAAACATTGTTTAAACAGATAAAAATGGTTTGAACAATTTAAAATTGTTAAAAAAATTGCTGAACATACTTTAGAAAATTTTTACTCTTAACATCCGCTAATTGTGTCATTAATTCCAGAAAATAATAATTTTTCACGCTTTACAAGGGGAAAAAATTGTTTAAACAAATCAACATTTTTTAAGTAATTACCAAAACTCAATCAAAAATATATTGCTTTTAGCATTCTTTAATTATGTCATTATTTTCAGAAAATAATAAATTTTTACGAATTTAGGAAGAAAAAATTGTTTAAACAAATAACAATAGTTTAAAGCGGGAAATTGTTTAAACAAATAATAATTGTTTAAACAATATAAAGTTATTAAAAATATACTTTAAAACTCGTCAATTATCGATTAAAATAAATGATGTTGAAATTTTTTTTTAAATACCGTCTTTAGCATGAATTTGATAGAAAACTGCTATTTTGCAGTTTTTGGGGCATTTTCCGGGCCCAATTTAAGGTGTTATGGTGTGTCAAAATTGAAAGATACTAGGTGGAAACTATCCCTTATATTATTCTTAAGAGGTGACAATACTTTACTTCGCAAAAAGTTTATGACAAGTACCAAAAATCGAAAGTCGAATTGTTACAGGTAGAAATTTGGATCACCCTAATTTACAAGTCCCGTAAATTAAACGGCTTTACAATTAGTTAATTTGCAAAATTTATTATTTGGGTTTCCTTTTCAACAAGAGAGTTCCTTTTTGATGCGGCTCCCTTGAATCAAAAACTAAATTCAAATATAAATACTTAGTTTTTTTCTAATAAAACCAAGAGAGTAACAAAATACCTCTTGAAATAATAAATCTGGTTAGTTATGCCATCCTAATCAATTGTTTTCAAGGGTTAGACAATCTTTTTCACATGAAAGTAATAACAGAGGATTTGAAGCTAATTTATGGACCTAGGATAAAATAAAATAATATCTCTATATAGTTAAAAGCAATAGCGATATTATTTTAGGAGCCCATCTGATACATAATTGAAGGGCCCTTGGATAAGTTTGGCAAAGGAATTTGTAAAACATGTTGGACTTCTCACGTGTTATCGGTAAGTGTTTGCTCAAAATCTCCAGGGATGCCACTCACATGAATGACGTGCGTACGTAGGAACGTACGAGTAGAACATATAGAACGTGAAAAGATCAGGGATCTCTGTGACCTGTGATCAATGTTGATTCAGGGTGTGCAACATTACACGTGGCTGATGTAGACGAACGTAAAGCTCCCTCGATCTAAACTTCAGCACGCGTCACGATTACGCGATTACGCGATTACGCGTGTCATCTCGGGCCGAGGTTGGGGCGCAAACTCATCCATGGAAGAAGAGATCCACGGATGGTGTCTGGCACGAGCAATGACGTGGAAGACCCAAGCACACCCTTCTGTCTCAAACCCCTGTCAAGTAATGTGCCCATCTGCCAATGGGAAAAAGATATGCGACCTTTTCCATTTTTCTACCCAATTTTTTATAAGAATGGTTTTTACATTGATTTTCTTTCTCCTTATGTCATATATATATATATACCAGACGATCATCTGCTGGGGACGTTTTTTAAATATGAAAAGCTAAGGTTGACAATCAGATGGCACTAGAATATTAAATGCTCGCGTTTAGACCTTATGTGAATAATTTTTTTAATCATAGGATTTTCTAAAATCTATTTTTGTCAAAAAAACCCTGTGTCAATCAAGGCCGTAACCAGAAAAGTTTTTCGGTGTGTGTGTGTGGGGGGGGGGGGGAAAAAGCAGGGGGAAAATTCGTAGGGGGGGGGTGAACGTGGCAACGGGAGAGTAAATGTGTTTATTGACAAGGTGGCAGATTGT
>JAAAKG020004796.1:0-21529 GCA_010014905.2 Druon quercuslanigerum | reverse complement strand
TATACAAATGTGTTCATCTCACTAGTGACCGTATTCTTTAAATAAGTATTTAGGATGACAGCTTAAAAATATTATATTACAGTAATATAATGAAAATATATATATATATATATATATATATATTCACAAGCTTAAGAAAACTGAATTTAAATGTCTTTGTCCTGTAACTAAAGAACTGTTTCGAGAATTTTTGTGAGAGAATGCCCCGTGAAGGTGGTTACACTTATGTGGACAAGAGAGATTTGTTGATGTTTTTATGTAAGTAAGTGAAGCCATCGCCACGGTCAGACAATCCTTAATGCAACGTTTCGTACCTAAAAACATCGGATTTGACAAAATTATGAGAGAAGATTATATTGCCAAGCATGTTACTTATTTCGCTAATCAATTATATAAACCGGAACCAAAAAATCCTCGAGTTATTGCGTGTATTGATAGCTCATACTTTTACACTCATAAGAGCAGCAAATTCAGGGCTCTGCGACAGTCATATTGTGTTCACAAAGAACGGCACTTAGTCAAACCTGTATTAATAGTTGCATCTAATGGTTCCATTCTCGACATTCAAGGACTGCACATTTCTGACAGCCGCAATAATGATACTGCTATATTACAACATAGATTCGCAACAGACGCTGACAGAATAAGAAGGTGGTTCCAAGAAGACGATAATGTTATTGTTGATAGGGGATACTGAGATGTCACTAATCTTTTGGCACGTTTAGGTATTATCTGGAAAATGCCAGCTCTTCTTCCACGACATCAAGATCAACTTACAACAAAAGATGCTAACGAATCGCGTCTAGAGACCACGTCTAGATGTATCGTCGAAGCTAGGGACGTACACATCAAATCAATTTTCAAATTCTTTTAGCAAGTAGTACAGATGCAACACGTTCCTAACCTAGGCGATTTTTGTCGGATAGCTGGAGCTATAATTAACAAATACCATCCATTAATTTTTATGGAAGAAGCTGATGCCGAAATGGCCAATGAATGACTTGAAGTATCTAAGGAACCGATTGTCGTGCAAGCGCTGGTTGAGGCAGAAATCCTTAAGACAAGGAACGCCCAAAGATGGGTTCAATTAGATGCGGGCCAATTATTAGATTTGCCAGTTCTGACACTTGAATTCTTAAAAAACTCACAGTTGCGTTTACCAAGTTAACCTTGCACTTTCTCACGTGCAAGAAAAACTGCTAAGAGGCAATGACGAAGAATTCCACATTGAGATGCTACAAGGGGATATTCGAGTACCACATCCAGGATTTATAAGAATCAGAGTTTTTTTTCGATTTTGAAACGCTTCTAAGCATCAACTCTGGATTGCTTATATTCCGAATGGTGATGATGACATGGACGATGGTAAGGCTGACGATAAAGAACTTATTCCTATAGGAGGATCTTATTCTACATGCGAGTCAGATGCTCGAACACTTGGAACTCGTGCACATATAAGCAATGCATTATGGTTTTTGGGATATGCTCGATATCAAGAAAGAATTCGTTTCCGATCACAAAGACCGACTTAGACCATAAATGACGCAGGAAATCGATTACCAGCAAGGGATATTCAATTACCAGAAGTTGCCTTAATTGACCAGAATCGACGACGTCCTGGTCATCTCTTACCTTCATTGGCTAGATAATGACTAAATCTCGCTTATGTCTTGCCGTTATTGGCCAGTAATCGACAACATCCTGGTCATAACTTACCTTTATTGGTCGGATATTGGCTCAGTCTTGCTTATATCTGGCCTTCATTGGCAAGATAATGACTAAATCTCGCTCATGTCTTGCCTTCATTGGCCGGATATTGCCTAAATCAAGCTCATTTCTTGCCTTAATTGGCTAGATGTTGAAAACATCCTTCTCATGATTTTCCTTCATTGTCTCGCCATTGACTAATTCATTCTCATTTCTTGCTTTTATGGGTTCAATATGGATTTTTTCTTCATAATTTGTCTTTATTGGCTGAATATTAGCAATAAATGACGAGTTTATATTGAATGACATTGAAAAATGACCTGTGTATTAAGATCATGACTTTCTTTGCATTTCACCGTTAGAGCCCAAAGACTTTGATCGGAAACATTTTTTTTTGAAAATCTCTAGTTTTCAAGATATTTGGTAATGTATCTTAGAAGGGTTGGATGTTTAAACCTCTATAACTCGAAAACTGTCCATTTTCGGACATTGTGCCTCATAACACTTTTGATAGAGAAATTTAGAACTACAATTTTACGAAGTTTAATCAAAATTGACTGAAGCCATTTCATGTACATTTGCTGCGGTGTCCTTTGAAACGTTTTTAAAGGATTTGAATTTTATTGCTCTGGACAAATTTTATATATTTAAAAAAATTTTTAAATAAAAGATTTTCCTGAGTTTCAAAAAAATTGCACATGTTATGAGTTTTAAGAGTATTTTTCTCAATGGCTGAAATTGTTAGAAAAATTTTTCTTTCAACAAGTTTTGTGAACAAATAATTATATTTTAGGATTATTTAGTCATTTTTAAAATTAAAAACATTAGAGTTGTAGATGTTTCCCCGCAATAAGTAAGCCTCAAATGTCGAAACTAAATCTGAAAAATTTCTACAGTTCTTTTCAAAGAAATTTACAGTAACTATGGGGTTTGCTCAAATATCAAATATATAAACAGAATTTCGACACTCAAAAAGGTTTCACAGAATTTTAAAAATTCACTTAATTTTTACCCAAAAGTTGAATCTATTTGAACAGAGTTTAATTTTTAACCAAGTTTTAAGAAAAAAGTTAATTATAATCCAAATAGTTTAATTTTCGAACAAATTGTTGTATCCATAAACAAGCCAGATTAGTTTGGAACTAAACCATTGTCCTTTTGACCAAAAGGATGGTTTGTTAAAAAAAGTCGAGCTTTTAACAAAATGCATGCAATTTTCACCAGAAAAAGTTATTTTTAAACGAAAATTATGAATTTAAAAAAAGAAGTTTTTCAACAGAAGGGTTCTACCCAAAAGGTGCAAAGTACAAAGTAGTTAAATTTTCAACTAAAAAATTGACCTCTACAGGTCAAATAAAGGTCAAAGTACGCTATTATAGCACCTTGTGGGAATATTGCAGAGTTTTTAAATCTCGGAAATTTTATTGTTTTATGTGCGTACCGTGATTTCCTCGAATTCCTTGAATTCCGTGAATTAATAACGACAAAGAATTTTATATTTCACAATTTATGTAGATTGGTAAATAAAAAAATTAAAGTTTATAAAAATATGTTAAACGATAGCGAGAACGAGCGGCCAGAGAGAGATAAGGCAGAGCGGTGGTTCCCGGATGTCTCTAACGTGATTCCAGAGTTGGATCCAGTCAAAAAGAAAACAAAAAGTATCGACTGTATTGATAAGATAGAAGAATGTGGTGAGCGGTACAACAGGGATGACTTGGCCATCAGGCATTATGCCCTGGCAAAGTTGGTCGGCGTCACACGTCGTTGGAGAGACAGCCTGAAACGCGATGATCAACGTGATTGGAAAGGCTGGGTGGAACTGTTAAAGAAAAACTCTTCTAGTAAGAAAAGTGCGCTAAGATTGGGTTCGATGATTCAGAATTATAAAAATGAAGCGTCTCAAGACAAGACTGAATACTTTTATGAGTAGTTGGCCAGATGCAATGAAGCCGATATGGCTGGTGACGAGTGTATTGAATGGTTAGTGCACGGACTTAACAACACGCGTTTTCGGGACTTTTTCGGTCCTTTGGATATGTGCAGTGAACCGTGTGAGCTTAAGTCACATTTTGAAACTGGTAGCATCCATATACGAGAAAACGTGAATAGTAACACGAGCAGAAATACCTAATATTAGAGACCCCATGAAAGCGTTAAAAATAATTAGAGAAGAAAAAGAATTAAAAATAATGTTACTCGCACATCTGTCACAGGAAAGCTTTATTAATAAATACAATGCAATATGAACCTGTTGAGGAGTTTTGTGGTAATTTGATCATATAATAATAGAATCTAAAGGATGTGTATATGCCTTTTCTCTAACAGATGAAGAGAAAAGATTACCTATTTATCAAACTGTGTGTAACACTGTACCCGATATCAGATAAAAAGATTTTATTTGCAGAAAAACTAATGAAAAATCATTACATTTAGAGGAGTGAAAAGCCTTTTTATTATAGTTAGAGTCCGAAAAAAAATTGGAAATGTCATTAGATGCAAATAAGACTTCATACAGCACGAACTAGAAAAACAAGAATTTTCAGAATGGATCTTTGGTTTTGCTATATCTGTCAAAAAGTGACAGATCATAAAGGTCCAGATTTTCCTTACAAACCTCGAGGATCCAATTAAGGGTATGTTAGTCAAAATTTGAAAAATAATAATTACAATTATCTTACAATTAACAATGCAGGAAAGAAGATATTGCAAGTTGTACAAACAGGTACGACTTTGATTATGATGATCACTTAAATAAAATTACTTTTTTGGCGGACTCAAAAGCGACTGAGTATATTATAAATAAAAGTATAATTTTAAATTAATTTTAAGAATTGCACAGGTGAAGTAGTTAAAAGAGCAAATAAAAATAAATGCACTAATATAGATATAGATGGTATAGGAAATCTTTACTCAAAAACAAATGACAATGAATTAAAATTAACTAACGTTTCAGCAGCAGAAAATATTGAACATAATGCAATTTCATTAGGACGATTTGCAAATTCTGGGTTAGGTATTTATTTAAAAGATAAAGAATGCGAGCTCTTTGATAAACAAATAGATGAGAAATATCCACCAGCTTACTGTTACGAACCCAAATGGATTCTAACCTTTTTAGTTAGAAATAAGGGTAATCAAAAATTAGGTTACATAACGTATTCGTGTAATGCTGAAATAGCACCACCGAATGAGTTTCCCGAGCAATCACAGACAGTCGCTTCTGATTTATATTTGAAAAAGACGGAGGGAAAAGAAAATAAAAATACATTTAGAATAGAACCTTCTGAGATTAAGTGGGAGAATCAAAATTAGAAACTCAGAGAAATCCCGAAATAATTTAAAAATTGCAACTTTTGAATTAGATGATCGAACATTAAACAGAAAAATATTAGACTTAGACTAAACTAACGGTGTAGATAAACCTAAAAATATCAAAACAACAGAATTAAACCCTGAAACCAAAGTTATGAATAGATTATATAAAGGAATACTACACCCTAGGTTGGAATTATTTGAAAGAATTAAAAACATCAAATGTGCTATTAAGTTGAGTTGATTAAATTGAGTTTAAAAATAATATATTATATCGTGAAACTTTTACATTAGCAGAAGTGAAAAAATTACCATTCAAATAAAATAGAACGATAGCCGGTAGACCCCTACATACTATACATGTAGACACTATGGAACAATTTAAAATATCTCGTTCCCTGGTAATAATAAATACATGATAGTATTCTTAGATGATTTTTCGAACTTTGCTAAAACACTGAACACTGAAGTTTGTAATGCTTATAGCACTCGCTGTGCAGGTACTTCAGCAGCACATAGCAGATAAGTGAGTATAAAAACAATTCTGAAAACAGCGGTTTGGATACAAAAGACTGAGACATTCACTTGTTTCTATAGGAAAGATATAATAGATGATTGCAGGTTGTTTGAGCTATTGATTTTTGATTATCAGACTTAGTTAATGACACATTAAGGTTTTTGTACGTTTTAATAAATGAGTGTCATAATTGAAAGTTCAAAGTGTAATAGAAGAATTTAAAAATAATTCGTTTAAAATACAATTCATTCAATCAATTTTGCAACGGAAATTGCCGTAATAGTCTTTAAAAGGCTACATGGTTATATAGGAGGAAGAGCGGCGAAATACAATTAATTATCAAACGAACTTACCTGCAAGCAAAGTTCTATCATAATTGTATGAAATGCCTTTTCTAAAGAGATCATTGCTACTAATTGTTTATTGCCTGTTATTCTCATAACAGAATTCTATAAATAATAACGGCAATACTTTAAAGTAATGAGCATGAAGCAGAACAGATACATGGTGAGGGAGCAGCTATAGAGTTTTGCTTCTTAACTCTAAAAAGTTTGGCGCTAGTTTACACCGACAGGGATACTACATGACATTCTCTTCAGAAGAGGCACTAATCATCCAATTAATTGGTACAGCTAAGAGATTTAACAAAACTATACATCAAAAAATTAGAGCATAAATTTTTGACTCTGGCTGACCAAAAATGATGTGGATTTTGGCTGCAGAAACAGATGTGAATATGTACATCGTACACCATATAAAACACTTAAATTTGACACTCCCTTAAATAAAGTAAACCCTAGAGTTCAAACATATTTTGAAAAGATTAGACCTTTTGGATGTGTTGCTAATGTTAGATTACCGCTTACAGATTTTAAGTTTGCGGAAGAAATAATTAGAACAGTTTTAGTTGGTTAATCTAGATCAGGTTGCATATTGTGGGAACTAGACCAGATATAATATATGCAGTTAGCTTTTTGGCTAGAAGACAAACAAAATCAACAACCAAAGATCAGACAGAAATAAAAGAATATTTGGATATCTTAGAGGAACAAAAAAGTTAGTTTTACGTTGGTGATACTGTATCTTGGAGAAGTCGTAAATAATCGTGTACAGCCTTATCTACATGCGAGACGGAAAATCTTGCCATGAGTGAGGCATGTAAAGAGATCATTAGTTTAAATAGATTTCAGTCAATTTAAGGAATTTTGACAAATTTAAAGAAATTTTTCTCAGTTTGAAATGAAATCAATGGAGTTTAGAAGATTCTACGGATTGTGAGGTACTATTAAAGATTTTAATGACTTTTCAAGAGATTTGATCTGCCTTAATAATTTTAAGCTGTTACAAAAACTCGCAAGTATAATTATAACTATAGCAAGGATTTTCAAAAGGCTTTAAATATTTCAATTGTATTTTAAAAATTTGTAATATTTTGAAGCATCTTTGAAGGTTCCTAGGTATGTCGATGTGTTTTATAAGATCAAATGAATTTTCATTTTGAATATGTTGAACTATTGCACAGGCCCTATACCGTTTTAGGTTTTAAAGGACTTTATCAAATTCCCAAAGAGCTCGGTGGTAGTCGAGTGGTCAAAAGACTCTCCAAGTATGTTAAAAAATTATCCATATTTTTATTCCTCAAAACAATTATTTCTACAAGAAAAATGTTTTCGTAACAAAATCTGTTTGCAATGTTTCTGTATTTTCCTCGAACTTTTCGATCAATACGTCATCAGCTGACAAGCATCCGGCTTTTGAAAGTCATGTTTATTTCCCTAAGAAGAACGAATTTGTTTCCTGTTTCTTCATTTATTGAAATGTTTAATTATTCTGAATGCTCCGATGTTATTAGATTTAGCAAATACGGAAAAGTTCGAGATGTAAGATCAACATTCATCCAGGTATGACACTATTTATTTTCTAGAATAAACGGGACGTGTGTTTTACACGTTGTAAAAGATGGCATAATGAGCTGGAATTTATCGAGTCATTCTTTACCCTCGATTTTCGAATTCAGTAGACTTCTTAGTTTTTTGCGAGAGAAAAAATGAATATTGGTCCTGTTTGTCTGCTCCTCGCATTTTCTGCATTCCTGCAGGAATCAAAATCCATGCCTCCTAAAGGTAAAGGTAAAGGCAAAGGAAAAGGTAATATAATATTTTATAATATAATAATTTGTATTTTAAATTTAGCTCGTGCTATGGTTTAGAAAAATTGTTAAATTAATCCTAAATTTACAGTACCTTGGGTGTAATTTACTATCTTCAGTCAAAGCCAGGCTAACAGAAATCATCACAGATTCCGAAAAGATGAATAAAGATGTGCGCAGTTACGTCTACGTTTCAAAATACCTCGGGTTTCTTATCTATTTTCTTATCTATCTTAAATATCTTATCTCTAATTGAAAGTTATATTACTTTCTGAAAATTCAACTCATCAATTAAAAAAAAAATTTTGTTCTTGACGATTCATTATTTTGGTTAAACATGTATTGTTTCAAATAGAACTTTAAGTATTTAGCAAAAACAAAAATTTATTTCTTAATTCGAAAATTTTTTAGAAAGAAATAAATCTTTCATGTTTGGAAATTGAACATTCTGGTCGTAAATTAATGTCATTTCTTTAGAAGCAGTTTTTTTTTTAGAAAATTAATATTTTCGGTTATAATTAATTTTTGCTGTTATGGGCAATATATATTTCTTTACATTTTAATCCGAATAAGAAGTTACTGGTTTTATGTAAAATTTCACTTCCTTGTTTTTGATGAAATCTCCACGTTTTAAGACCGCCTGAGCCAGAAAAAAACTATTTTTACGAAAGTGTCTGTCTCTGGGCAATAGCCAGTCTGTAGTCTGTATTCGGTAGGCAGGATAACTTTCAAGAGATTGATCAGATTGGATTTTGCTTTGGCACACTTTTTTAAGGCCTAAAAAGAAATAAGGAGTTCGTCAACCAGCTATTTTGGTTAAAAATTCAAAAAGCGAGCGCATTTTCAAAATATTTGAAAGTATTCTTTTTCAAAATTTTAAATTTTTATATGTGGCTATTTATATTACTCGGAAACTCAAAAATTTATCCTTATGACTTTTTCTGATAATATGAAAATTATCAGAGGTATAGCAGTTTCAAAAAAGTCAAGAGAATAAAAACGTTAATTTTTAAAAGCCCGATAAGATTATCATAAAGCCTTTTTGAATTTTGTACAAAATTTTAAAATTGAAATTTTGATCATACAAAAAATAATGAAAAATAAATAATTCCGTTTTGCGATCAAACTATTCAACATACGTAAAAAATGAATTAACAAAAATTGGGCGCCCTAAAAAGATGTACAAATGTGATACAAATCACTTTCCGATAGGACCCATGATTTTTGTTTTTAGTCGTAAAAAAACAAGATCAAAAATAAAAAAAGTTAAGTTGCTGGAAAAATGACACAAGCTATAAAAAAATAAACAGACAGAAGTTGCTCTTGAAAAAATATCAAAAATTCATTTAAATTGGTTATCAATAATTTTTGATAGGTATGAACTAAAATTAATAGACTAAAGTGGTTCACCTCAAAAAGATCTCGAAATTTTTTATTAATCATTTTTAGATAGGACGATTAGATTTTCTTTTAATCGTTAACAATAAGATTAAAAATTTAACAAATACATATTTGGAAAGACGATGCAAGAGATAAAACAACTTAAAAGACAACAGTTATTTAACAAAAAATTATCTACAAATTTGTTGTAAAGTCTGGTTATAAAAATATATTAAAATTTTAAAAATTAGCTTTTTGAAAAATGGCACGAAATACAATAAAATTTTACTTAACAACATTTTTTGCCTAAATTGCTTTTATACTGAATCTAAACAAATAAAATTTATGGAAAACTTGAAATGATATGCATTTTCAGGATAGCTAAGAAAAAACTTCATAAAAAAAAGAAACAAATATTAAAGTAATCATGAAAAGGGAGATTTTTAATTTATTTTGCAATATCTGAATAAACAGCCTCAGACCCAGAAACCGAAATAATTATAATATACATTTGATATGGTAGATTTCAACATAACCTAGAAAAGTTCGCATTTTCGACGAAATCAAGAGCCGAAGGAGCATTAACAAAAGAGAATTCACAATCACCAAATGACAGTTGTCGATGCTTGGCCCTTTAATTTTTAAAGGCTTGCGAACAATTGCGGCGTAAATGGAAAGACCAAACGCGTAGCGCGAGGGGAATGCATCATTATCGAGCGCGCAGCGTGAGAATCAACAGTCGCGCGCCCCAGGCGCGTCCAAGCTTGCGAGCAGCGCGCTCTTTAAATGTGCTCATGCATCGCGCCGATTTTTTTAGTTTAAAAATTTAAAAAGATTAACTACCTTAAATTAAAATTTCAACATTCAATTTTTTGTTATAAATTTGACTTCTTAGTCTAAAATTTTACACTTCGTTTAAAGGAGATTTTTTCAGTTGAAAATTAATATTTTTCACTAAAATTTCAACTAACCCAAATTTTCGTTTTAAATTATTTTGTCTTAGTTTGAAATGAAATGATTTTCTAAAAATTAATTTTTTGGTTCAAGATTCTTTATTTCAGTTTAAGATACGTTTCTTTCACTGCAAATTTGAAGTTTTTTTAAAATTATTTAAATGGAAAGATAAGTATTCCATTTTTACTTTGAAATTTATCTTTTTCAGTTTAATATTTAACTACGTCTTTAATTTCTGTAATTTGTTCTTTATTTGTTACTTCCTGTAAAAAATAATATTATGGGTGAAGTTTTTAAAACTTTATTTCTTTGTTTAAATATTTAAGTTTCCTATTTTGGGTTAAAAATTGCAACCATTGGAAATAGTTTTACATGAAATCTAATTATTTTATTGGAAAATTGTACTATTCAATTAAAGACAATTTTAAAATTTATATATTTTGTTTGGAAATACTTCTCGTTTCTTAGAACAATAATACCCTTCTTGAAAAACTCATCTTTTCGGCTGTGACTTGATCTCTTTGGTCACAAATTCAACTATTTGTTATAAATTTAGATCTTCGTTCAAATACATTTTTTATAACTGAAAATTTATATGTACCAGTGTTTTTCATTTCTTTCTTTGAAATAGAACTTTTTGTTTGCAAATTCAGTTTATGTCTTTAGAATCTGATCTTTTCGGTAGAAAATTAATATTCTCCGTTTAAAATTAATCTTTCTTGTAAAATATTAAATTAAACTATTTTATTTTCAGTTAAAAAGTTCGACTATTTAGATAAAATTTGAGTATTTTGTTAAAAATTCATTTTTTTAGGTTTGAAAATTAATTTTTTTGATGTAGTGTGTACAGATCGATAATTTGTTTCCCTGTTTTAATTTTTTAGTATGACCCCTTTTCCAAGTTTCTCTTCTTAAATACAAAAAATATTGTACTTTTTTCCTAATGTAGTGTATACAAATAAAGAATCTTTTGCTTTACTTACATTTTTTCATAATACGCGCAACGAAAATTCGACTTTCGCCGCCTCTTGAGCGATGCGAAAATGGCGGATTACTGGCACCACTCTCGTGGTACTCTCGCACCACTAAATTGGCTATATATATATATATATATTGCTTTGAAAGAGTGAAAGAGAGAGAATGTATATTCGCTCTCTCTCACTCGCATACTGTTGAGGGTGCTTTTGTGATGGCAACATTGGGACGTGAGATACGCGCGCGCGCGCATCAATAATGCCAACCATGAACCGATACACACATAACATAACCTCGAAGTCTACGTTTTTTTTTTATTGCGTTATCACTCAAGAGGCATCGAAGGCGAATTTTCGATGCGCTTTTTATGAAAAATAGTATACATGGCGAGTGGCACAATGGCGGAGATTACTAACACGTATGGTGCTGCCCTCGCTTTGCTCGGGCCAGCAACTCCACACTCGTCAGTAATCTCCGCCATTCGCCACTCGCCATATAATGTACTATTTAGTACCACATTTACTGCCAAAAATATTACAGGAACAAAAACTTCATTATTGACACAAAAAAGTTTCAGGAAAGAAATTATTTTCGACCTTCCTTTAAAGGAACCCGTGAATATTTCTAATGGTTTTTTTAGCTTAAATTAAACAAAAATTGGAAGGACTGCTTCCTCTCAAATTTGGATTTTGTCTACAATTTTCGTAGGTCTTATCACGAGCTGAACTCAAGATACAAAATTCCAGAAATACCTTATGGATCCATTTCATGAATATCTATTTTTGTTCTACAACTTTAGGTCCAGCTAACACAGGCCCTCTCGTTACGGTAGCAATGTACGATCCACATAATCAGGATGTTAAGATGTGTAAGTCTACACTCAAATTGGAACAAAGGTTACCTTATTGGTGGGAAGCATCACCAAATATAACCTTTACCATGTATGAACTTTTTTTATATAGACCTTCAGAAGCAATTAGTTTTGCGGGTAAATTGAACGATGAGGTACATCCAAATGAATATGTACCGATAACATCTGATGTAATATTGGATGGGGTGAAGTATGTGGGCCTTCAGCATTTCATCATATGCAAGGATGGAAAAACTCCTAATGACTTCATTGCTATTGATCGCTTGTATTTAACAATTCCCAGAACTACGACAGTAATTGTACAAGAAATAATACCGGAAACCGAAAAACTAGAGGCTGAAGAATTAAAGAAAGGACGGCTCCGTGGCGATGCAGGATCCTCGAAAAGCAAACAGTTTAACTTTTCAGGGGGGCCAATGCTTAAGCCCTTTGTATGAAAATTCTAAAATGATGAAACTTCAGAAATGATTCAAGGTCATTTTCTGATAAATCTTTGCAAAAAAGTGTTTATTTTTTTATTTTTATCATTTTCTATGTTTCTATTGAGTATACGATAACTCATTAGCACCGCATGAGATGCAGAATATTCAACTTTGATCTGGTGCATGTTATTATTATTTAATTAACTTATTGAATTAAATAAAATTATTTAATTTAATTTAGATTTAATTATTATTTTAATTAATTTGTTATTAATAACTTTCCAAATGTCATAATTTTATCGTTTATAATTATAATTCTCTAATTTCATGTGTTTCTGGAGATTTCTATTAAAAATTATGTATATTCGATTCGATAAATAAAGTCAGAAGTTATCAATAATAAAGTATTTTTTATTTCTAAGAATGTAAAAAGTAAAAAAATTTATATTACTTCGACCAAAATGCAATTGTTTTCTTAAAAGTTGCTATGTTTTGGTCAAAAATTTATATACTTGATTCGAATTTAAACTACTTAGTTAAAAATTCCATCCTTTGGTTGTAGAATCATTTTCTTGGTTAAAAATTTGATTTTATGTAGGAAAATTAAGGAAAATTTGAATTTTTGGAAAAATGAACTACTTTGTAAATAATTTTTTAGGTGAAAATTCTGCACAGATTAGAATGCTTGTTTGAACCCTTATGTTGAGAATTTTTTTTTTAATTCATCATTTTAGCTCACAGATAATTAATATTTTATTTATTTATGATTACATCATTTGTTATTTTTTTATTCTTAAAATCACAAAAAACCAAGTTTTTTATATATCTGTCTTTTGGCGCGACACATATTTTAATTAATCAGCTATGTCTTTTTAAGTTAGTATATGAATGAAAGTGTGAAACTTGGATTTATTTGATTCTGAATTTTATAAACTTTATAAGGATTTTTAAGGACTTCATGAAATTTAATGTTTTTCTGGTACTTTTAATTTTTTCAGGGGGTTTAATCCGATATCAAATATTTTAAGAGTTTTTTAAAATTCAAAAATATTTAACGATATTTCCCAAATACATTTAATTTTGACCAAAAAGCTGAATCTTGATCAGCATAGTTTTATTTTTAACCAAGAAGTTAAATTTAAACTGCATGTTAAAAGATTTAAGAAAAAAGTTATTTCTAAACCTGATAGTTTCATTTTGCATTAAATTGTAAAATTCTTTACCAAGCTAACTTAATTTAGAACTAATCCATTGTCTTTTCGGCCAAAAAGATAAATATTCAACCAAGGAGATTAATCTTTGTTAAAAAGTGGAAATTTTAACGAAATTTATACATTTTAAATACAAAACTCAATTTTCAATAAAAAAATACGTTTTTTTCAATAACGGAATGCTTGCATGGTTTGTTTAAGCAATTATTTCCTAATTAAAATATCGAATATTCAGAACAATATTGGAATTTTCAGCAAAGAATATTATTTCTGAGCTGAAATGATGAATTAAAAAAAATTAATTCTCAACATAAGGGTTCCACCAAGTATTCTAATCTTTGAAAACAACTTAAGCACACTCGTACCAAGTAGTTAAATTATTAACTAAGTAGTTCATTTTTCCAAAAATTCAAATTTTCCTTAATTTCCGAACAAAATAATCGAATTTTTAACTAAGAAAATGATTCTACAACCAAAGGATGGAATTTTTAACTAAGTAGTTTAACTTCAAACCACGTATATAAATTCTTGACCCAAAGATATGAACTTTCAACAAAACAATTGCATTTTGGTCAAAGTAATATAATTTTTAACTAAATACTAGAACTTTTGAGCAGACAAAATGCACTTCGAAAAAGTGACAATCGAACATTGTTATCTAATATCACTAGGTAAGTTCGTTTTATTATACAGGGTGGTGAAAAAACACGGAAACCTCTAGTAATCTAAAGGTGAGCTTGATTTGACCTTCAAACTTATTTTTAAGCTCATTTTGTTTTGAGCTTTTTTTAAAATGGAAAGCCCTACTTTTGATGCCAGAATCGAAAAACGAGGAAGTTTACGCCCGGGTATGTTTTTAGGTCAACAGTTAACTTGACCTTCACAGGTCAAATAAAGGTAACAGTACACTGTCATAGAACGTCTTAAGAATCTCGCAGAATTATTGAAAAAAACAAAGGTCATACCCAACGTATCTTTTAACGAGGAATCTAACGGTGACCTTTGACACTACCTTGAACCTCATTTTGAAAGTCCTTTTAAGTTCAGCTTTGTTTTTTAATGAGGACCCGTATTTTTGGTTCGAGAATCGCAGCCATGTAGAAATTTTCCGTTCGGGTATGTGTCTAGGTCAAAGGTTAACGTGACCTCTACAGGTCAAATAAAGGTCAAAGTAAGCTGCCATAGGACGTCGTAGGAATCTCTCAAAATAAGTAAAAACAATTAACGAAGGTCGTAATCTAGGTGACTTTGACTTTTATTTGAAGTGTAGAGCTCAAGTTAACTCTTGACCTAAAGAAATACCTGAAGGTAAAATTTCCTCCTCTTGTCAATTTTGCCTCCGAAAATAGGTGTCACAAAAAAAAATCTGCCTTGAAAATGACCTTGAAAATGAGGCTCAAGGTCAAATCCAAGCTACCCGGTATAATTATTTTTGATTGCAAACTAACTAAGACAGTGAACATTGTTGCGAGAAATAAAATAATGATGCTTTTAAGAAATATCCAAAATGATAGTACAAATAATAATCATTGTATCTTTTCTGTTATAATATATTAGGATGGTTCTTATTTTTATTTGGTACATTTTTTTTTTAATTTCTCTTCCCTTACCATGTAGTTTTGTTCGAATGTCCAGAAAAATAATTTTCAAATTTAAATTGTTTAAAAAATTTCAATTTGTTTAAATATTTGTCTCTTTCAGTTAACTCTTCAAATGAAAGTTTTTTCTAGAACTTAATAATTCTTTCATCAACGATAACAATACAATAATTTGTTTAAATAATTTTACAATTATTTTAACAATGACTATTTGTTCAAGTATATATTTTACCTGAAAAAAGCAGAAACATCATTTTATCTCACTACATTTTTGACTAATTGTAATATTTTTAAGTACTCATTTGTCTATTATGAATACTCGTAAATGTTTGAACAGATTGAAATTGTTTAAATAATTTGTTTTGCATTTTTTTTTTAAATTTCTTTTTTAACGATTGAAATCTTTTTATTCACTTCCAATAACTACTATTAGGTATGTACACTTAAAAAAGATTTGTTTTCCAATGTTAGTTTTATTTGTTTTCCTCCACATGCTCTGTATGTAAAAGACTACAAACAATTTTTCATTTCATCTGCTGTGTCGATTTTTATATAACAAAAATGAAAATTTTCTTTATCATTATACAAGAACGCCTGTATATGAGGGACTCGCCACCTATAAAAATTTAGGTTATTTAAAAATATTTCAAGGAACTTCTGAACTCAAAAGACTCTCCAAACACTTAACAAAATTGTCCAGTTTAATTCCTCAAAAAAATTATTCCTACAGAAAAAATGTTTTCGTAAAAAAATGATAAAAATGTTTTGAAGTAAGGTCTAAACAATTAATATTAAAATTTTCAGAAAAACTGCTACCATTCTATCGTTTCGCAAATGTTTTTTTTATTTTCCTCGAATTTTTCCATCGCTCTATGATAACATTACAAGCATCTGGCTTTTGAAATCTATGTTTAATTCTCTGCCTGTGTTTGCATTTTCATAAACACAGAAGCAGGTGGTAAAAAAATAAAATTATTTCCTGTTTTTTGTATATAAAAATGTTGCATTATTCTGAAGGCTCCCAAGTTTTTAGGTTTAGCAAATACGGAAAAGTTCAAGGTGTGAGATCAACAATTTTCTTCGTTTCACTATAGTTTTTTTCTATAATAAACAAAAATTTTAGTGCATACGTTGTGAAAGTTGATATACATAGCTGGAATTTATCAAGTCACTCTTGAAAATCGATTTTTGAATTCAGTGGGATTCTTCGTTTTTTGCCTTATAAAAAAATGAAGATTGGTCCTGTTAGTCTTCTTTTTGCATTCACTGTATTCCTGCAGGAATCAGAATCCATGCCTCCTAAAGGTAAAGGTGGTAAAAATAAAGGTAATATATTATTTTTTATCTAATATTTTGTATTTTGAATTTCGCTTCTGCTATGATTTAGAAAATTGTTGAAAAAAGCTTAAATTTACAGTACCCTGGTGGTAATATATGATCTTCAATCGAAGCCCAAAAAAACAGAAACCTTCACTGGTTCACTAACGATAAATAAAAATTATCATTTAAAAAAAGATTTTTTTTGTCGAAGATTCATTATTTTAGTTTAAAATTTATTGGTTTAAATACAAATTGAAATGTTTGGTTTAAAAAAACTTATTTCTTCATTCAAAAATTAGTATGTTTGCTGAAAATTTAAGTATTTTATTTTCAGAATGAAATTAATCATTCATAGGTGGAAATGTAACTTCCTGGTTCTAAATTTATGCAATTTCCTTAAAAGCAGTGCTTTTTTTAGAAAATTTATGATTTTGGTCAAAATTAATTTTTGTTGTTATTTAAAATAAATTTGTTTAGTTTGAAATTAAACTATTTTCTTAAAAATTCTATTATTTCGGGGTTTCAGAAGTGATTGTAATTTCCTTAAGTGAAAATTTAACAAGTCCATTTGTTTCCAAAATCGAACAGTTCAGCTGAAATTCATGTATTTCATTTAAATATATTTTTTTGTATAGTTAGGATTAGTTGAAATCAACTAACTACTTTAAATGAAAATTTAAACATTCCTTCTTTGGTAAAAAAATATTGACATCTTAGTCGAAGTTTTTCCATTTTGTTTGAAAGTCGTTTTTTCAATTGAAAAATAATATTTTCCAATTATTATTTTTTTCATAGTTTCAAGTGAAATTAGGTACTTCCTAAAAATTAATTTTTTGGTTCAAGATTTTTTATTTCATTTTAAGAATCATTTCTTTGACTAAAAATGCAAATATTTCCTTCAATAATTGTTTTTTGTTTGTTTTAAAATTATTGGTTTAAATAAAAGATCTTTTTTAGTTTTATATGTATCAGCTTTTTTTAATTTCCGTAATTTGTTCAGTGTTTGTTATTTCGTGTCAAAAAATAATGTTATTCTTGGATTTTTCGAACAGCTTTAGTTTAAATAAACAGTTTAACTTGAAAACTAATTATTTTAATGGGAAATTGTAATAATTAATTTTTTATTTATTGAATATTGATATTTTTTTGTTTGGTTTTGAACAATGTGGTTGAAAATTCAAAACAAATAAATAAAATTTCTAAAATTTATATCTTTTGTTTAAAAATATGTCTCATTTAGTAGAAAATAAATATCCTTATTGAAAAAATCATCTTTTTGTCTGTTACTTGATCTCTTTGATTGAAATTTCAAACATTTGTTGCAAATTTAGATTTTCGTTTCAATACATTTTTTATATCTGAAAATGTATCTGTTTAGTTTTTTTTAAATTTCTTTGTTTAAAATCGAACTACTTATTTGCGAATTCAGTTTATGTCTTTAGAATTAGATCTTTTCGCAAAAAAATTAATATCCTTCGTTAAAAATTAATCTTTCTTCTATATTTTAATTTCTCAGTACGACATTTTTTTCCGTATTTTAATTTTATAGTCCCGCATGTGGGCACAGGATATTTGTATGTCATAAATCAAATCTCTTTTTCCAAACTATCTTTAAAAAATACGCCAAATATTGTACTATTTTTCTAAAGTAGCGAAAAATAGCGAAAGAGAAACTTCCTTATTGACACAAAACATATTCCACACAACATTTTTTTCAACCTTCCCTCAAAGGAAAATGCAATTTTTTCTTTTTCTGATGAAAATCAATTTTTTTTATTTTGAAATGACAAAATTGCATACTTTATGAAAACTTCCGAGTGCATCTGAACCGCCAGATCTGAACCGAGCTGCACCGTTTAATTCGTACTCATATCTCGGGAACCAGTAGATATTTCTAATTTCTTTTTTAGTTTAAATTATAAAAACCTGAACTTGAGATACAAGATCTTAAGAAATACGTAATTGAACAATTTCATGAATGTCTGTTTTTGTTCTACAAACTTAGGTCCAGCTAACAGAGCTCCTTCCGTTGCAATAGCAATGTACCACTTGCAGAAGCGGAATATTGAGATCCTTAAGTCTACTCTCAAAATGGAACCAATGTTACCTCATTGGTGGGAAGCAACACCAAATAATACCTTTACCATGTATGGAGTTTTTGTATATAGACCTAACGAACTTCTTGGTTTTTCGGGTAAATTCAACAATGAGGTACATCTAACAGACTACATACCGATAACATCTGATGTAATATTGAATGGCGTGAAGTATGTGAGCCTTCGGCATTTCAACGTTTGTCAGAATGGAAAAACTCCTCATGACTTAATTGGTATTGATCGCATATATTTAACAATTCCTAGAACTACGAGAGTAATTGTACAAGGATTAATAACGGAAACCGAAGAACAAGAGGCTGAAGAATTTTACCATGGACGGCTCCGTGATGATTCAGGCTCCTCGACACCCTTGCTCCTTAATTCTGAATTGATGAACATTCATACACTTTAAGGGCATTTTCTGATCAATCTTTGGAAAAAAGTGTTTATTTGTTTATTTTTATCATTTTCTCTGTTTCTATTGAGTGTACGGTAGTTCATTAGCACTGCATGAGATGCAGAATATTCCACTTTGATCTGGTGCATATATTTATTATATATAATTCTTAGCTTTTTACCTGAATATTAGGAAATTGGATTTTATTGATAACCATCCATAGACGGTGCTAAGTGATTGAAAGTTTTAAACGTTATTAAGGGAAAAATAAACAAATAAATTTCAAGAGGATATTTATAAGTTTGTCATTTTTAATAAAGAAACCCCAACAATTGTTCCATTTTTAATCTTGAGACGTTCAATATGTCCTAATTTTATTGTTTATAATTATAATGCTCTAATTCCATGTGTTTCTTGAAGTTTTAGTTAAAACTTATGTATATTCAAATGAGTCAATAAACTTATCAGTTCTCAATAATAAAGTGTTTTTTATTTACAATAATGTGAAAAGTATTCCTGCTAATATTTCCTTGAAATTTGGCTGCAAGTAGAGCTACTATCTTTTACATTTCTTTGTTTGTTTCTTTAATACTCAAAATTCTTGTTTTAAGTTTATTATTTTTGTAGAAAATTATTGTGATCATAAATTTTAAAGTAATTTCAAATTTATTATTGATAATTCAAGCCATGTAAATATCTAAAATACAGACCAACATGGTTTTGATGTTGGAAAGTGGAGGGTCATTTCCGAATTAATTTGTTACGTAGAATCCGAATCCGGGGTTAGAATTATCCCATCACGTATCCTATCATATAGTACTGCTCTTTCTCTTTAATTTGAGGGTGGCAGAGTTCAATTAGCATTTTTGTTTATCAAGATACACCATTTGGAAATTACGAGATATGTCCCATTAGGTCTTGAGAATTTGCTTTAAATGCTTTGAGGCAGACATTTTCTACTGTGTGTTTTCTCCCCAAAGGAAACAGATTTTACTACGTCCACGTCGTTGTTCCTGGGTAACGCTAAATATAAATAAAACTTTTACCCAGAAATGCTCTTGAAAATCAATTCAAAATCAAATTTAATAATCATGAAGCCTGAATAAATATAAGCTATTATATAAAATTGATATATCAACGTAAGTTATTAGATAGTAGAAACTAAAAACATGTTTCAATATTGCCAATGTTTATTAAAAAAATTTTATACGCCATTTTGAATGCGTCATCTTAAATTTAAAAATTTTAATATCTCGACTTCATATACGTAATAAACAACCCCCTTCCACCCCCAAGTACAGATTTTCAAGAGAAAACGTATTTTCCAGTAGAAAATGTCTGCATCAAAGTATTTTAAGCAAATGTTCAAGATGTAACAGGGCATATCTCGTAATTTAAAATTGGCGTAAGTTGGTAACTATATGATACAACTAAAAAAAAAACCTAAAAAATTTTGTGTCTTCTGTATATAACCTCAATTGAGGTCGACATTTATTTTCATGAAATCACAAAATAGAAAATATAGTGAAGTACAGGACATTGAAACGCATATTTTTTTGTAAAATTTTAATTTTTATCCCATTAACAGTTTCGGCAAAAAAAAAAAATTATTTACCGCTTCCCTAACTAAATTGATTTGTTATAATAATAAATATTATGTAACAAACGAATGATGAAATTACGGATGGATCAATGAATAAATCAATGTATCATTATGCAATTTAAATTTAAATTGGTTACGGTTGAATACTTTCAGAGTTTAAACAGTTAGAACAATAAAATATTTATAAAATTTTACTACAGGGTGTCTACTCAAAGCCTGCGAAAAAATTCCCTGACAATTCCATGTTTTTTCTAGGTATGATTTTTCGGGAGTTTATTACAAATAATGTCCCCCTTTACTTTATAGCAAATTAATTGACATTACAAGATATTCTTAAATGTTTCAGCACTGTAGATTAAATAAACAATGAAATAATGCTAAAATCATAATTAATCATTTCTCGAATTTGTCTGTAAAGTACATTAATTTGAATAAAAATTCAAACACATTTTTATTGCATCTACTTATACTTAAAATTTAGTGCATATTTAGGTAAACTAAAGTGAGTGCTATATTAGAAATTAAATTGAACCGCTTGAAATTGCTAACTTTTCACGTAGAAATTTAGCTTTCAAAAAAATACACGAATTTTCAACGAAAAGGATTAATTTTATACAAAAAAGACCATTTTTAAAAAAATACGTCAATTCTCAACCAAAGAATTGAATTTTAAAATAAAAAATATTAATTTTTAAGCAAATAGCTGAATTTTGAACTAAGAAATATCAGTTTTCATCAAAAAATGGAATAGTTAAATTTTCAGTTAAAAAAATTATTCTTACACAACAAAAAACAGATTTATTTTTTAAACAAATTTAATTTAACCTATAAACAAATAGTTTTGTTTCCAACAAAAAAAGATGATATAATTACTAAAATGATCTTTGCTAATGGCATTACTTGAATTTTTTTTATTATATATATATATATATATCAATGGAGGATCAGTCAATGTCGTGTGAGCTAACTTTCGCTTTCCTTAAATCACCCGGATTGAAGTCGGGCACGGAGGGT
>JAAAKG020004795.1:0-46627 GCA_010014905.2 Druon quercuslanigerum | reverse complement strand
TAATTTATTTATATATATTTATTTATATATTTTAAAATAATGAAAAGTTTTGCGATTAGGAGTAGGGTGGAAAAAATATCAAAATTCTAATCTAATTATATTGGTATGATATTACAACAGTAACTTGGCGATAGCGAATTCTCTTTTGTTAAAGCTCCTTCGGCTTTAAAAAACACATTCGCATCATGTATCTCGTGCATCGCACTCGAATTCGTCCCTAAAATTGTATATGATTTATACAAATGTATATTATTACAATTATTAACATGCATTGATAATAAAACAGACGTAATGTTATTGACTCGTTTAAAAAATGCGCATTCTCTAAAAAAAATTTGATTTTTAAATTTTTATTGCAACATCTGCAGGGGTTTTCATAAACTGAATTTGCTCATTTACAATTTTATTTTTACGATTTAAACGTTACACATACGGTCAACCATGAAAATTCGATTCATGATTTTTTTTGAAATTTAAACTTAAATTAAAATTTTTTTAAATTCTAAGATTAAAAATTTTACAATATTTTATTGAAAAATTACTCAACTTTAACGCTATGTAGTATAATTTTGGATACAAGGATTTATTTATTTCCTTTCAATTTTTTCAACATATTATGTATTCCTAAAACTTTATAAACATGAATTTTAATTTAAAACTATATTATTCAATTAAATAAAATAAATAATGGCCATTTTGGGGCATTCTTGCACATTTTTGTTTCCTACTTTAAAATTACTAGTGTATTCGCCTTTTTTTGTTTAAATTTTTTTAATTTATTTGACTCTTAAATTTTTATGTCTTCATTTAAGAGAAATTTGATCCTAGAAATTAAATATTTTCAAAGTAGTCTTCCATGGAAACTTCATTATAATGCAGGAAATTATACTAGCTACGTGAAACAGACGCTTCGTTTGAGTTTGCAGAATGTAACTCTAGATCAAACAAGTATTCGACATGTCTGGAAATTGCCTGTCAAACTTAGAAAAGAATACTTGCAAATGTTGTCAGATCAAAGGACACTAGTTCTCGCGAGCGGATATTTGTCAAACCAATCTACAATATCGAGAGAAGCTATCGTATTTGAAGGATTAGGAAAAAATGGCAAAGTATTAAAATTATAAATTCATTTTTAATTATTCAGCCAATTGCCAATTGATTTTAAATTGTGTCAAGCTAGAATATTCAACAGACGAACGAAAAGACAAGTTTATTTGATCATTTACTATAAAATATTATTTACCATAAAATTGTCAAATCTTGTTAAAGCTCACTGCAATAGAATAAATTTTGTTTCTGTTTCTTAGAATGTATGCAAAATTTGTTATAATTATAGTTAAGAATTATATTATTCGTGAATCTGATTACATAATCGAAAATTTTATTATTCTGGAATTTTATTGTTCTGAGATTTTATGATTCCAGAGTTTTAGAATTCGGGAACAAAAATTTAAGAAATTTATATTCAATTAAAAGATTCCAATTCAGAAATTTTTATATTCAGAAACTTTATTTTTGGGGAATTTTATTATTTCCGAATTTCACTGTCCTGAAATTTGATTATTCGGGAATTTATAAATCAGGAATTAAATATAAATATATGTGAAAAATATAAATGAGATTAAAATATTCCGTTTCAGGACTCGGAAAGTTTATTATTAGGGAATTTTATTATTCCGGAATTTTCTACTTCGGTAATTTTCTTGCTTGAAAATGTTATTGTTTAGGAATATTATTGTTCGCGTATTTTATAATTTAGAAATGTTATTCGGTAATTTTATTATTTGGGAATCTTAGTATTCGGGAATAAAAACTTAAGACATTCAAATTTTTTATATAATTCGGAAATGTTATTATTCGGGAATTTTATAATTCAGGAATTTTAATATTCGGGAATTTTATGACATATTTAGAAACGTTATCATATTGCAGTTTATTCAAATTACAAAATTTATTTTTAAAATCTATACATATACCCTATTATCGTATACTATTATCATTGAAGGTTGGAATACCCTGCTCGTGATGGGTTGGTTGAGGAAGTGGGGCAATGCTCTCCCTCTCTCTCTCTTTCACCATTATGTATTTTGTTTCGACTATTCCCAGGAATTTTTCAGCTTAAAATTGCATAAAACTTTCTAAACTTTAGATTTAACAAAATTTTTCAAAATTCTCAAATTTCGTAACAACTCGATGGAATCGAACACATTCCTTTCTTACTTGAACGAATTTCCCAGAAATCTCTGAGGGCCGACACGGAATATTTTTGGATTGTCGAATCTTATAGGACAGGTTATTAATTATGAAAGTGACATTTAAAAAAAATGAAGAAAATTAATCCTAATTGCAATAATTATCTAGTTAAATTAATAATTTATTACTTATTAAGATAAGCAGTAAAGAAATTATATACACACGAATCTAAATATCTTATTTATTTTTAAGTGTTAAAGTCCTTCAATGATTAAAAAAGTAATTATTATTTATTTCTATTAATTTATAAATTCAAAACCTAAATAATTTTAATCTTGTATACTATTTTAATGCTCTTGAAATACATAAATCTTCTACTCACCATAAACATAAAAAAACTATTTAGGACGAAATAAAAAAATATTTCACAAATTGTCGAAAATCTTTCACAGTTTGAAAATATTATTAATTTCTTTGGAACTTCTAAAATTTTTAGTATTTTTAGATATCTTTGATACATTTTAAAATTAAAAAAATTTGTTTTAAATTTAACTTATCCCTTTCAAAATTTCCAAAAAACTGTGAAATATTGATTCAAAATTTTGTTATGCTCGCTGGAATGGAATAACTTTTGTTTTTGTTTCTTAGAACATATACAAAATTTATTATAATTATAATTGGGAATTATATTATTCGTGAATCTGATTACATAATCGAAAATTTTATTATTATGGAATTTTATTGTCCTGAAATTTGATTATTCGGGAATTTATAAATTAGGAATTTTATTACTCGAAAATTTTATGATTCGAGAGTTTTAGAATTCGGGATTAAAAATTTAAGAAATTTAAATGAGATTGAAATATTCCGATTCAGGACTCGGAAACTTTATTATTAGGGAATTTTATTATTCAGGAATTTCCTAATTCGGGAATTTTATGACTCGAAAATGTGATCAATCAGGAATATTATTATCGCGTATTTTATAATTTAGAAATGTTATTCGGTAATGTTATTAGTTGGCAATCTTTGTATTCGGGAATAAAAACTTAAGGAATTCAAATGAGATTAAAACATTCCAATTCAGGAGTTGTAATATTTGGGAATTTTATTGTTCAGGAATTTTTATATAATCCGGAAATGTTGTTATTCGGGAATTTTATAATTCAGGAATTTTAATATTGGGGAATTTTATGACATATTTAGAAACTTTGTCATATTGCAATTTATTCAAATTACAAAATTTATTATGGTATACTATTATCATTGAAGGTTGGAATACCCTGCTCGTGATGGGTTGGTTGAGGAAGTGGGGCAATGCTCTCCCTCTCTCTCTCTTTCACCATTATGTATTTTGTTTCGACTATTCCCAGGAATTTTTCAGCTTAAAATTGCATAAAACTTTCTAAACTTTAGATTTAACAAAATTTTTCAAAATTCTCAAATTTCGTAACAACTCGATGGAATCGAACACATTCCTTTCTTACTTGAACGAATTTCCCAGAAATCTCTGAGGGCCGACACGGAATATTTTTGGATTGTCGAATCTTATAGGACAGGTTATTAATTATGAAAGTGACATTTAAAAAAAATGAAGAAAATTAATCCTAATTGCAATAATTATCTAGTTAAATTAATAATTTATTACTTATTAAGATAAGCAGTAAAGAAATTATATACACACGAATCTAAATATCTTATTTATTTTTAAGTGTTAAAGTCCTTCAATGATTAAAAAAGTAATTATTATTTATTTCTATTAATTTATAAATTCAAAACCTAAATAATTTTAATCTTGTATACTATTTTAATGCTCTTGAAATACATAAATCTTCTACTCACCATAAACATAAAAAAACTATTTAGGACGAAATAAAAAAATATTTCACAAATTGTCGAAAATCTTTCACAGTTTGAAAATATTATTAATTTCTTTGGAACTTCTAAAATTTTTAGTATTTTTAGATATCTTTGATACATTTTAAAATTAAAAAAATTTGTTTTAAATTTAACTTATCCCTTTCAAAATTTCCAAAAAACTGTGAAATATTGATTCAAAATTTTGTTATGCTCGCTGGAATGGAATAACTTTTGTTTTTGTTTCTTAGAACATATACAAAATTTATTATAATTATAATTGGGAATTATATTATTCGTGAATCTGATTACATAATCGAAAATTTTATTATTATGGAATTTTATTGTCCTGAAATTTGATTATTCGGGAATTTATAAATTAGGAATTTTATTACTCGAAAATTTTATGATTCGAGAGTTTTAGAATTCGGGATTAAAAATTTAAGAAATTTAAATGAGATTGAAATATTCCGATTCAGGACTCGGAAACTTTATTATTAGGGAATTTTATTATTCAGGAATTTCCTAATTCGGGAATTTTATGACTCGAAAATGTGATCAATCAGGAATATTATTATCGCGTATTTTATAATTTAGAAATGTTATTCGGTAATGTTATTAGTTGGCAATCTTTGTATTCGGGAATAAAAACTTAAGGAATTCAAATGAGATTAAAACATTCCAATTCAGGAGTTGTAATATTTGGGAATTTTATTGTTCAGGAATTTTTATATAATCCGGAAATGTTGTTATTCGGGAATTTTATAATTCAGGAATTTTAATATTGGGGAATTTTATGACATATTTAGAAACTTTGTCATATTGCAATTTATTCAAATTACAAAATTTATTATGGTATACTATTATCATTGAAGGTTGGAATACCCTGCTCGTGATGGGTTCGTTGAGGAAGTGGGGGGATACTCTCTCTCTCGCTCTCTCTTTCACCATTATGTATTTATTATTTATTTCGCAACAACTTGCTGGAATCGAAT
Source organism: Druon quercuslanigerum (assembly GCA_010014905.2). Classification (NCBI taxonomy): domain Eukaryota; kingdom Metazoa; phylum Arthropoda; class Insecta; order Hymenoptera; family Cynipidae; genus Druon; species Druon quercuslanigerum. The sequence goes on along the minus strand of JAAAKG020004795.1, from coordinate 41,582 downwards.
ACATTGCTTTCTTACTTGAACGAACCTCCCAGAAATCTCTAACGGCCGACTTACATTAAAAAAATCTACCCATTCGGTGGACCCCGACAAAAAAATCAGTATCTTTTGAGTCTTTCACGGATACACTCATATTGTATACATTCTAATTATGTCTAAGTTTGCCTAAGAATAAATTAACATAGCGATATTTTCATATTGTTAAAGCATAGTTTAAGTTTTTAAAGGTTCGATGAGTATTTTTGCGAATTTTTTCTTTAAAAACCGTGCCATATTTTATATTATGAGATATGAAGATTTTTTTATTTCAGTTTATCCAGTTTCTTGTACTTTTTCAAAATCCAGAAAATAATATAAAAAAATGATAACTTTCTTTAAAATTTTTGAAAATAAAATAAATTTCTTGAACATATCTCCTTTTTATTTTCTGAAATTTTCAGTAATAATAGGTACTGATATAGTCTACTTATCATTGATTTTCCGTTTGTTATTGTTGTTTTTTTATTTTATAGAAAAAAATTCCAAACAAACAATGTATGGTAAGTATAATATATCAGTACCTATTATTAATAAAAATTATTAGAAAAAAGTTGGAGTTTTTGAGAAATTTCTTATCCTCTTTTCAAAAATCCGGAATACGGTCAACATTTTTATAAAATTTTTAAAAAAATTTTCTGTGGTTTTTAGTAGAGTGCAAGAAAAATAGATGAACTAAAAAAGGAAAAACCTTAAAATCTCAAGAATTTCAAAAAAAAAAAAACAAGGAAAGAAAAAAAAAAGAATTTAGATTATGAGAGCCTATAAAAAAGGGTTTTGTATCCTATTAGAATGTTAATTAAGTCTCAATAGAATCTTTAAAACGATTTTTTTAAAATTTTCAAACAAAACTTGTTCAAACAAAAATTTTAAAAACAAATTTAAAACAAATATTTGGCTTATATTTTTCGATAAAAAAAAAGTTAATAAAAAAAGTTAATTAAGTCTTTTAAACCTCCGCCTTCTACATTTTTCCTCCCTTGCTCGCCCTACTTTCCCCTCACCAATATCCCCGTCCTTGGAAAAAGTATGACGGACGGAAACTCAACCGAATCCAAATTAATTCCCCCCACCCCGCCGAAAAAAAAATAAAACGACAAATTTATGACAGGTTCCCTATATCAGTACCTATTATTCGTAAAACAATTCCAACAAAAATTAATTTTAAACGAAATTTTAACAAAACAGATGAATTTTAAAACCGAAAAGATTACTCTTTAATTAAAATCATTAATTTCTTTTAAAAAGACGAATTTTGAGCATGAAATAAAATACATTTTCAGTAAAAGAAATTAAAATATGAAAAACGAAATTGCAACACAATTGTCAAATTTTCAATAAAAGAGATGAATTTTCAAACTAAAATGATCAAGTTTCCAACAAAAATGACGAATTTTTAAAAATTAAACATTTTTCAGTTAAGGAAGAATAAAGTTGATCCAAATCGTTAAACTTTCAAGCCAAAAGATTAATTTTTTACCATGTAAAATCGTCAAATTTATAATTCGAAAATATAATTTTTTGACAAAAAAAAAAGGAGTTTCAAACCAAGAAGACTAGTTTTCGGCTAAGAAAGATGCATTTTGAACTGAAAGTGATTATTTTTCAAACAAAAATGGAAAAGTTACATTTCTGATTAAAAAAATTGATTGTAATCAACAAATAAACATAGATAAATTTTTTTAAAAATTTTTATATAAAGAGAGGGAGCTCAAACCAAAAAATTAAATGTTAAACAAAGTGGTTCAACTCTTACCCAAGTAGTTGAGTTATCAATTAAAAAAGATAAATTTGTAATAAAATATTTAAATTTGTAACCAAAGACATGAATTTTCTACTAAAATAATGAATCTTCCAGTTGATCAGGTAGGTTTTCAGTTAAAAAAATTAATTTTTAACCAAGTGAAACAAATTTTGAACTCAATTAGGGAATCTTCAACAAAAAAATTATTTTTTAATATACTGGTTTAAACATCGACCAGGTAGTGCAATTTTAGTGAAATAAGAGACATTTTCAACGAATAATGTACTAGAAGATATTTTAATAAAAAAGATTTAAATTTGAAATAACGCACAATTAAATAGGGTGAATTTTTAATAATTCAGTTAAATCCTCAATAAAAGAGGAATTATTTTCAACCAAATTGTTGCATTTTTATCCACAAAAGAAATCATTTCTACCTAAAAAGACGAATTCCCAAATCAAAAAAATTAATTTACGAAAGAATAATGTAATTTTCAGTTAAAAATTTTTTTTGAATTTTAAACCCTAAAAGACTACAAAATATTACAAATATCAGACAAATAAATTACTAACAAGATTTTTTTTCAGATTAGCTACAAAACTTAATTTTTAAAATTCCCTTAATTTTGTCTAGCCAATTTTTCATTTTCGCTGGCCATTATTATTCAAAGATCAGAAGCATATGCTTGTAACATTTTAAATATAGAATCTTTTATCAACGGAATTAAAGAACTGCAAAATATAATAAAATTATAAATGGTCAAATATATTATTAGTCACAGTTATTTAAAGTAACTCTTGTAGACGTTTCCTGACTTTTGCAAGATTTTTTTTGAAATCCCTGACCTTTCCTTAACTTTTCTTGACCAATAAAACCCCGTGACATAGTAAAAAACTAATTTGAACTTACAATAATTGAAGTGCTAAATGTAAATTAGTTTTTGGCTTAGAAAATTGCTTTCAATCGAGCATGGATAATTAAAGATCAATCCCTTTCCACTACTATAAAGCTGTATATGTTTGGATAGTAATTTTCCAGTGCCAACAGGCAGGAAATGTAATTTCTGTCTCCCCTTAATTTTAAATCGATTCGCAATTAACTTGATGTGCACTCTGACTAATTGACTTATATCCAGTAAACATATATAGATGATGTAATATTCCAAAGCGATTTAATGCTTTAGTGTAAAATAAGTTAAAAAGTAATCGAAGTTCGATATGAATATTTAATCAAATGATCCATATCTACTTTTGAATTTAGCAACATTTTTTGCTTTGATATTAACCACTGCAATTCCAAAAAATAGTATCAGATTAATAGCTTTACCTATTAAAAGTTAGTCTTGACTTTGAAAGGTGAAAGCGCCGTTTAAAATGTAGGTAAAATTATTTATGTGAAATATTTTCGAAAGTTTGTGAAATATATTTTTTAATAATCCAAACTAGTTTTTTGAATTTATGGTAAGTAGAAGATTTATGCATCTCAAAAGAATTAAAATAATATACAAGATTCCAATTATTCATGTTTTGAATTCATAAATTACTAGAAATAAATAATAATTACTTTTTTAATAATTGAAGGACTTTTACACTTAAAAATAAATAAAATATTTAGATTCATGGATATATAACTTTTTACTGCTTTCCTTAGTTAGTAATAAATTATTTATTTAACTAGATAATTATTAAAAGCTGGATTTATTTTCTTCATTTTTTTTTAAATGTTACTTTCACATTTAATAGCCCGTCCTATCAGGTTCGACAATTCAAAAATATTCCGCCACTAAAAATAGCTAGTTATTCCAGTAGTAAAGACCAGAAGAGCGAGACGGATGACATTAATACTAAAAAACAGTTCTTAATTTCTTTAAATGAGTGAATACAAAATTAATCCCTATTTTTTTTTAATTATAATTACCGACGATTAAAATAAAATTTCGCTTTTTAAGGAATTTCATATTTTATCAAAGTGATTCTTAGTATTTTAGTTTTCATTTCAGCCATTGAACATTAAAAAATCTTAACGGCTTCTTGAAATAATATATTTGTGCGATCATGCCAGAAATTATGAGATCGATTGACGCAAGCACTATTAAAAATCTCGACTTCAAGTTACATTTAGTAGTGACATTTTAAACAAAAAAATAATTATAAACCAAATAGAAAAATTTTCAACAACATAGTTTAATTTTCAATTAAATCGATGAATTTTGAACCAAGATATAAATGCATATCAAGAAGGCTAGATTTTTGACAAAATATCGAATGGTTAAAATTTTAGTTAAATAAAGTAATTTTCAATCAGAAAAACTAATTTTAAAACAAAGATATGTGTTTAGAACCAAATTTTGAATTTTAAAGGAATTTTTAAAATAATAATTTAATTTTTAACAAACAAATGAATTTTTAACCAAAAAGGTGAATTAGTTAATAGTCTCTAAGCAGATTAATATTCTACTACAAAAGACACGGTTTTAACAAAATACAGAAATTTTGTACTAAATCGCTGAATTTTCATCTGAAGATGATAATGTTGAACCATATATTTAATGGTTAATTATTTACTTTAAAAAATTCAGTTTAAATTAGAAAAAAATTAATTTTTAAGAAAATGGATAAATTTGTAAGCAAAGAAATTAATTTTTAATTCAAATAATGACTCTTCAAAAAAAAGAATTTTTAACTCAATAGTTGAATGTTACACCAAAAAGATGAATTGGCTACGAAAAAGACAAACTTTAACAAAATAGATGAATTTCCAACAAAACTGTTACATTTTCTTCCAAGCAGATGAATTTTCAACCAAGGAGATTAATTGTCTATGAAAAAGATGTTCTTCAAAAAAGGAAATAGTTCGATTTTCAGTTAAAAACATTAATTTCTGAAAAAAAAATATTTTTTCAACCAAAGGAATGGTTTTTGAAGGGAAAAGGTGAATTATTCACTAAGAAGATTAATATTCTACCACAAAATGCGAAGCTTTAGCAAAATACAGAAATTTTTTACCAAACAGCTACATTTTTATGCAAAGAATATAAATGTTAAACCAGTCATGGAATAGTCAAATCTTCAGTAAAAAATTCAATTTCATTAAAAAAATAATTTTAAACAAAGTAGATAGATTGCTAAGCAAAGAAATTAATTTTTAATTAAGATAGTGAATCTTGAACAAAATAAAAATGAATTATAAACCCAGTAGTTGAATTTTTAACCCAAAGGTGAATTGTGCACCAAGAAAAGACCAATTTTCAACAAAATAAATGAATTTTCAACCAAATTTTTACATTTTCAACCAAACAGATGAATTTTCAACTAAGAAGATTAAAGGTCTATCAAAAGATGGAACTAGTTTTAAATAAAAAAGACTAATTTTTCAGAATAATTTTCTTCCAAACAAGTTTAATATTTTGCAAATAGCATTAATTTTAAACCAAAAAGGTGAAATTTGTACTAAGCAGATTAATATGATACACAAAAGAACTTAATTTAAAAATTTTATTTTCAACAATTCTTTCTTAACAAAAGAGATTTTTTAAAATAAAATATTTATATTTTTCAGAAAAGAAGTTCATTTTTAACTAAAATAATAAGGGTTTAATCAAAAAATTAATTTTTAACCAAAAAGTTGAATTTTCAACGTAAAAGATGAATTTTCTACAATAAAAATAAAACTTTGAACAAAATAGATAAATTTTTAATTAAATATTCAAATTTTTAACCAAAAAGGGTTTTCAATTATAATGACCAATCATCAGCCAAAAAAAAAAATTTTAAGCAAATTAGTTCTACTTTTAACTGTAGGTGTACCTTAGGCCCAGAAAGGTTTTTCTTGAAATTTAAATAAATAAAAAAAATTAACAAACTAGTTCCGCTATCTTTAAACCTAAAATTTTTTTTCTTGATAACTAAATAAATCGTTATATTAGTAGAATGATTCTGGGCCAACATAAAATTGACTGGAAGATTTAAACAAGAATTGATTTAAATGTAGCCTGTACATTCCAGATCTTTTCGCTTTTCTTTCTAAGAGGTATTAATCAGGAAATATATGGCCAACCTCTAACTAAACCACGATAACTCAGCGAAAAAAGATGATAGGGTCTAGAAATTTCAAACAAATTTTTTTTTTGATCTGCTAAAGAGAATACAGCACGTGATAAGTTTTTTAAAAAAATCTAGATTTTCTCAATTTTTGTACCTTGACTTCAACTTTTAGGAAAATCAACCTAGCCTGAAATTTTATCTTTAATTTAAGCCAACAAAACTTTTAAAATTTTTGTCCGTTTCCAAGATACGATTAAAAATATTCAATCGTATCTGAGTTGAGTTTTAGTCGACGATGACGGTTCTCGGCCGGTCGGCTACTCGCCTCCTTCGTTGAGGTAGGACCGAATAGGCCACGCACAGAGGTGGTGCTTGATTGGGGCTCTCTTATAATTTTGATTCTGCGCATCAGTAATTTTTAGTTCAAATTATTGTAAATTTTTTAAATTATCCATCCCTTTTTTTAATTATTTACAATTATTTCAATTTAGAATTATCCCCATATTAAAGAATAAAAAAAATGATGAACAGTTTTTTTTATTTTTTAAAATTTTTATCAACTAGAATATTAATAAAGATGTAGATATATTTTTACTAGAGTAAACTATTTCTTAAACAAATTAGGAATCTAAATTATAAATAAATTATTTATATGAAAAACACTCAAAAATATTAAAAGTAAATAATAATGGAATTATTATTATATATTATTATAGCTTCAATTTCTATTACATGGTTTATAATTTTCCTTTATGGTTTACTATATATAAATTCGTTTTCGTGCACCTATCCATCGTAAATTTTCACGATTATTTGGTACTCCAACTTTTTCGGCAATTTCACCATAATAAAATCCTTTTTCACATAACGTAAATATTTTTACCATGAAATCCAGATTAATTTCCTTGTTTAAAAGCATTTTTTCACATTCTACTTTAAATTTGTATAGTCATTGTTAATATCAACCTGTATTGACTAAGAATGAAAGGAAAGGAAATAGAAGAAAAACGTTCATTGAAAGAAGTCTGCTTTTTTTTCTCAGAAAAACATTTTATCATTTTTTTATTCTTTAATATGGGGATAAATCTGAATTGAAATAATTGTAAATATTAAAAAAAACATGGATAATAAAAACAATTTATAATAATTTGAAATAAAAATTACGGATGAGCAGAATCAAAGGTATAAGAGAGCCCCAATGAAGCACCACTTCTGTGCGTGGCCTATTCGGTCCTGCCTCAACGAAGGAGGCGAGCAGCAGACCGGCCGAGAACCGTGATCGGCGACTAAAACTCAATTCAGGTACGATTGAACATTTTTAATCGTATCTTGGGAACCGCTGAAAATTTTTTGAGTTTCTTTGGCCTAAATTAAAGATAAAATTTCAGGCTCTATGTCGTATAATTTTCAGATTTTTTCAACATTTTTCCTAGTTCATGCTAAAAGTTGAAGTCAAGGTACAAAATTTTATAAAATCTAGAATTTTGTTTTAAACTTATCACGTGCTGTATTCTCTTTAGCATATCAAAAAAAACTGTTTGACAATACTAGACGTGTCATTTCATAGGCTTTCAGACAGTTTTTTCAAAAATGTCCTATCGTTTTTTTTCGCTGAGTTACCGTGGGTCAAAGCCAGCAGTGATTTTTAATAGTGCTTGCGTCAATCAATCTCATAATTTCCGATTTTGTATTTCGTGAATTGAATAATCACACGAGAATGACATAAATTAAATTTATCATTTTAAAGGAATTTTTTGCTTTAACTCTTGGCATGGACGCACAAAAATATTATTTCAAGAAGCCGTTAAGATTTGTTAATGTTCAATGGCTCAAATGAAAACTAAAATACTAAGGATCACTTTGGTAAAATATAAAATTCCTTAAAAAGTGAAATTTTATTTTTATCGTCAGTAAATTACAAACACTATATTATTCATACAAGTTTAATTGTACAAATTATAATTTTTTTAAAATATCGAATAATTTTTTTTTCACTCATTTAAATAAAAATAATGACTGTTTTTTACTATTAATGTTACTTGTCTGGCACTTCTGGTCTTTATTACTGAAATAAGTAGCTATTTTTAGTGGCGGAATATTTTGGATTGTCGAATCTTATAGGACGGACAATAAAGAAAATTAATCCAGCTTTCAATAATTATCTAGTTAAATAAATAATTTATTATTAACTAAGGCAAGCAGTAAAAAATTATATATTCATAAATCTACATATTTTATTAATTTTTAAGTGTAAAAGACCTTAAATTACTAAAAAAGTAATTATTATTTATTTTTATTAATTTATTAATTCAAAACCTATATAATTGAAATCTTGTACATTATTTTAATTCTCTTAAAATACATCAATCTTCTACACACCACAAACTTTAAAAAACTAGTTAGGATTAATTAAAAAAATATTTTACAAACTTTCGAAAATCTTTCAAAGTTTGAAAATATTATTAATTTCTTCGGAACTTCTAAAATTTCTAATGGCCTCTAAGTTTATCAATTTTGTTTTCATATTTTAAGATATCTTTTTAATTATATTAAAATTAAAAAATTTTGTTTTGCTTCTTTTTTCATGAAAAAGTGTTATCTCTTTTAAAATTATAAATTTGGTTTTCAATTTTTTCGAAACTTCCTAATAATATCTTCTAAGCTGATTCGAATTGTTCTTAATATTTTTTTAATTCTGCAAAATTAACGAAATTCACCTTAAATCTTTTAGATTTTTTGCTCAGGAATTTAAAAAAATTAGTTTGTTCTTTTGAAACCTTTCAAAATTCTAAAAATACTTATAAATTTGTTGTTCAAAATCTTCAAAAATCTAGATTTTGGATTTTTTTTTAATCTCTTTTTTAAAAATTTTGTAAAAATCTCTCAAATTATTATTTTGATTATTCTCAAACCTTCTAAATATTGTCTAAGGTTACTAGATTTTTTCCATGATTGTACAGTCTTCCAGATACTTTTTCACGAATTTATGAAAAAATGGTAAATTATTGAAATAAAAATTGTATGAATTTTTCCTAACAAAAAAATACTAGAAAATCTCCTAAAAATCTTAAGAAAATTTGTTTATTCTGTTCAAAATTTTAAAATACTTAAATACTTCTAAATTCTTTGGATGATATTATATTTCAATAATGTTGATTATAAATGTGAATATATATAAAAGTGTTATAAAAGTAAATATATATAAGCGTTTTTAATATTCTTATAATAATGAAGATATTGATTTAAAATATTTTAAAAACGATCAAACGTTTTCTTAAGAAGTTCTATTGAATAACATGAGACGATATTAGAGTATCGTAATACCAAACCGAGATTAAGTAAATTATCGATGGATTCTCGTATCGTCTGGCTGGAATTTAACACTATTATAATTAGTGTAATCTGTAAACTAATTATGTGTTCATTATGTGTAAATTAGGTGTAAACTAATAAATGTATAAACTAATTATAATGATATTCAGGGCATACGGTTCCAAGAGACACATAACTATTAACATGTTCTATTTTCTCTTCATCTAAGCTGATATTGCATATTGTTTTCTCGTCCGTTTATTTCAATACAATTATTTTTATTTTGTTCGCGGTAATTTTAAGACCCATGGTCTTTATGCTAGTATTTAGTCAAATCAACATTCTTTACAAATTATAAGTTGATTTTGTTGTAACAATCTTATCATCTGGAAACGCTAACCCACGCACCTTTACTGTCCCAATATCCACACCTTCTTCGTCTAAGAGGGGCATTCTTAGACACTTGTCCATGAACAGTAACTTGCTGGAAGAAATTAATAAAAAAAATGTTGAGATTACTCCTAGTAATTTTGTTGATAATTTTTTTTGAGTAACTTCCTCGATCTAGAGGGCCTATCCGTGGAAAAAAGTGGAAGATTTTTTGTCCTGTGACACCCTAATCCACCTGTGTATATCCGAACGTGACTACTTCTCGCTTGATCGGTTCAAGTTGGAGGATCGGGACAGGTGAATCTCTCGCAGTGAAACGACGATTCCATCGAGCAAAGTATTTTATAAGCGTTCCAGGAAACCGGTAAAACAGGGAGAGTCAACTTAACGGATTCTACACATAAAGGAAATCGCGTAGGTGTGGAGCAGTTGGTGACGAGTGAGGAGTCAACACAAGGAGGATTGCACTCTCGTCGAAACCGTAAATCGACTCAAGTCTTACGTGAAATTTTTTGCGCCCAAGGGATCGGATGAGTCCTCGATGAATTTACGACCGCGCTTTGATGTAGAGGGCAAGTGTCGTTGCACGCGCCTGAAATTCCGTTCCGAGCAGCTGGCAAGAAATCGAACGAAAGAATCAACAATCAAATCTGGAGCGCAGGACCTTAGACCTTTTTTCGATGATTATTATGTTCGTTAAAACTGAATTTTAATCCCGATTGCCAGAATCAGTCGCGTGCTTCGCGCGCGCTCTGTGAATCGAAATTCGACTTTTTCTTAGTCTCTTCCTCCCCTCTTCACATATTTTTCCTTTTCTCTCAGCTTTATGGTTCGTTTCTTACATTTTTCGGGGCAATCAATAAACTGCATTACCAATTCGAGGGGCACGGGGAAAGGGTCGGGACAAAAACTGAGGTTAGCTAAACGATAGGGAGAGGAGGTGGTGGAAGTAACGTTTTGAAATTATATAACTCATAAATAATTGGCATGTTTCCTGATGATAAATTTGAGCATAGTTTGAGAAAGGTAAAGAATGAGTTAATAAGTTTTAAAATCACTTTCATATTTTAGACTACTTTTTCACCTCTTTCCTCTCTTATATAAATAATGCTCCTTTTATCCCTCATTTTCCAGAAAACTCTCTTTTACTAGTTTTTTCGCTCAAATCCGAATTGAATTAATAGAAATTATTAGGAAAATCTAATTATTTTTGGAAAAGTCTACTATCATAATCATGGTTCAGAATTCTTCTCGCTTGATTAACAATTTTACTATTTGCTTGAAAATTCAATTATTTTGAGAAAGTGCAACTATTTGCTTGAAAGTTAAACTGCATGCTTAAAAATTCATCTTGATGTAAAAAGAATCATTACCTTTGTTGAAAATTGAACTATTCCATTTAAAAAAATTAATATTCTTGCCTAAAAACCATCATTGATGAAAATATTTTATGTGAAAAAATGGAATGTCCAACCTCTAAAAGTTTGAGAGTTGTTCCTCAGAAGTCAATTTTTATTAAATATTAAAAATTGTAATTAAATAAATAATAATATTTTTAATAATTACCAATTTTTTAGAAATGTATTTTGTTTGAATTGCTAATTTTTAATATTTTCCATAATATAATAATCTAAATACGTTGGTTCTGAATCAACCAAAAAAAAAATAAGTTTTGCAACTTGAAATTGAATTGAATTGAAAATATTATTATTTTGTTAAAAATATTTTAAAAAAATTAATTTCTGAAATCAAAATGTAATTCATCTATTTTCGGTTGATGGTTGATATTCATAACTGAAAATTGATCTTCTCAATTTTAAATTCAACCTTAAATTCATTCTTTTTGATTGAAAATTCATGCTTTTTTATTAAAAGCACAACCATTCGGATGCAAGTTACCCTGATTTGGTTGAAGATTTGATTATTTTGTTTGAAATCCGTATTGTTTTCGAATTCAATTTTTTTTTTACTTCAAACAAAAATATCTTTTGTTTGAAATATCAGTAACTACATGTCCTGTTGAGGATTCATAATTTTATATCAAAATTCATATTTATAATGTTTATTCCTATTTTTTTAATTATTACATTCACGATTTTATATGCATTACATTTTTTTCAATTTTTTAATTGCATATTTTTTATTGAAAATTTAACTCCTTGTATGAAAATTCAACTATTAAGTAAAAAATTAACTTTTTTATTTATTGTTTATATTTTCGGGTTGAAATTTCAACTATTCAGTTAAAAATTAACTTTTTCGTTGAAAAATAATATTTTTAGGTTGAAAATTTAACTGTTTTAAATATCTTTTGTTTGAAATATCAGCTACTATATGTCTTATTGAGGATTCATATGTTTATATCAAAATTTATATTTCTCATGTTTATTTATATTTTCGGTTCATTATTACATTCATGATTTTAGATGCATTATATTTTTTTCAATTTTTGAATTTCGTATTTTTGAATTAAAAATTTAACTACTTGTATCAAAATTCAACTATGCAGGAGAAAATGTTTAATTAAAAGTTCATATTTGTGGGTTGAAAACTTTCAGTTAAAAATTAACTTTTTTGTTGAAAAATAATATTTTAAGGTTGAACATTTATCTGTTTTAAATATCTTTTGTTTGAAATATCAAATACTACATGTTTTATTGAGGATTCATAATTTTATATCAAAATTCATATGTATCAGGTTTATTCATATTTTCGTTTCATTACATTCATTACATTCACGATTTTATATGCATTACATTTTTAAAAAAAATTTCAATTTCATATTTTTGGATTGAAAATTCAACTATACAGTAGAAAATTAACTTTTTAATTTAAAGCTCATATTTTCGGGTTAAAATTTCAACTATTCAGTTAAAAATTAACTTTTTTGTTCAAAAATAATATTTTCAGGTTGAAAATTGAACTGTATTAAAAATATTTTTTTTAAATATCAAATACTACATGTCTTGTTGAGGATTCATAATTTTATATCAAAATTCATACTTATCATGTTTATTCATATTTTCGTTTCATTATTACATTCATAATTTTAGAAGCATTTTATTTTTTTCAATTTTTCAATTTCATAATTTTGGATTAAAAATTTAACTACTTGTATGAAAATTCGAGTATTTAATAAAAAATTAACTTTTTAATTGAAAGTTCATATATTCGGGTTAAAAATTCGACTATTCAGTTTAAAATTACGTTTTTTGTTGAAAAATAATATTTTCAGGTTAAAAATTGAACTGTTTCAAATACCTTTTATTTGAAATATCAACTACTGCATGTCTTATTGAGGATTCATAATTTTATATCAAAGTTCATATTTATCATGTTTATTCATATTTTCGTGTCATTATTACATTCACGATTTTATATGCATTATATATTTTTCAATTTTTCAATTTCATATTTTTGGATTCAAAATTTAACTATTCAGTAGAAAATTAACTGTTTAATTAAAAGTTCATATTTTTGGGTAAAAAAATTAACTATTCAGTGAAAAATTACCTTTTTTGTAAAAAAATAGTATTTTCGGGTTGAACATTTATCTGTTTTAAATATCTTTTGTTTGAAATATCAAATACTACATCTTTTATTGAGGATTCATAATTTTTATATCAAAATTCATATTTATTATATTTATTTATATTGTCGTTTCATTATTACATTCATGATTTTAGATGCATTACATTTGTTTCAATTTCATATTTTTCGATTGAAAATTTAACTAGTTGTACGAAAATTCTACTATTCAGTAAAGAAGGAACCGTTTAATTAAAAGTTCATATTTTCGGGTTGAAAATTCAACTATTTAGTTAAAAATTGACTTTTTTGTTTAAAAATAATATTTTCAGGTTGAAAATTCAACTGTTTTGTACACAATTGGTTTCTTTTTCTTCTAAATTCAACAATTTTATTGAAAATTTGTCTTTTTCAGTATAAAAATGATTTTGATTGTGAAAAATTAATCTTTTTGATTGAAAATGGAACTTTCTGGTTAAAAATTCATCTTTTTTATTCTTAGTTCAACAAAATGTTCATAAGTGAAACTGTTTTATTAAAAATCTATGTTTTTAAGATTCATTTAGTGGTTAAAAGTTAAAATTTTTGGTTGAATATGATTTTATTTCATTAAAAGTTATAAGTTATTTTTCTGGGTGAAAGTTAAACTATTCCATTTCTGGCACTAAGTTTATCTTTTATAAGTTGAAAATTGAAATATATCATAGAAAGTGCATGTATTTTGTTTAAAATTATTCTTCTTAGATACAAAATTAATCTTGTTTTTTTATAATTTTTCTTTTTGGTTGAGGATTCAACTAATTCTTTCGAAATCTAAATTTTTTTATTAAATGCAACTGGCTAAAAAACATTTTTTAATAAAAATTTAATGTTTAAAAATAAAAATTTGCCGATTTCACTTTTCGTTGAAAAACTACTTGTTATAGTAGAAAAAGTAGAAAATTAAATTACCTTGTTTAAAATTCAACTTTCTTGGTTGAAAATCCAATTTTATTGAGGATTACACTATTTTGTTTATTTATAGTTTATTTCTTCAGCAGATCCAAAATGAACGTCTTAGTTGAAAATTCAACTATTCGGTTGAAAGTTATCTTTTTGTTGAAAATGGAATATTTTGACTTGAAATCTTCATAATATAAAGTGTATTTATATTAATTTTATTTAAAATAAATTATATTATTTAAATTATATATACATAAATCTTCTACTCAACATAAACTTAAAAAGCTAGCTAGGATAATTTAAAAAAATATTTCACAAACTTTCGAAAATCTTTCACAGTTTGAAAATATTATTAATTTCTTCTATACTTCTAAAATTCCTAAATATCTTTTAATCTGACACGAATTATTTCTAAAATTGTGAAAAATATTTAAAAGCTAGAAAAATTTCCTCCAAATTTTCCAATTTTTTTCATATTTTACGATATCTTTGGAAATATTTTTAAATTAATCAATTTTGTTTTAAATTTATTTTAAATCTTTCAAAATTTCCAAAAAACTGTGAAATTTTGATTAGAAATTTTGTTTTGCTTCCCTTGTTTTGAAAAAATGTTATCTCTTTTAAAATTATAAATTTGTTTTTCAATTTTTTCGAAACTTCCTAATAATATCTTCTAAGCTGATTCGAATATTTCTTAGATTTTTTTTAGATCCTGCAAAATTAGCGAAATAACCCTTAAATCTTTCAGATTTTTATTTCAAAAGGTTTTGAAAAGTTCACAACAAATTGAAACAGTCTTTTAAAATTAATTTTCAAAAATAAAAAATAATTTAAATTTTATCAGGAATTAAAAAAAATTGGTTTATTCTTTTGAAACCTTTCCAAATTCTCAAAATACTTATAAATTTGTTATTCAAAATCTTCAAAAATCTAGATTGTGTCGTACATTTTTAAAAATCTCTCCGAGTTTACAATTACCTATTTTGTAAAGGATTACACTATTTTGTTAATTTATAGTTTGTTTCTTCAGTAGATCCAAAATGAACTTCATTGTTGAAAATTCAAATATTCGGCTGAAAGTTATCTTTTTGTTGAAAATGAAATATTATGACTTGAAATCTTCATAATTTAAAGTGTATTTACATTAATTTTATTTAAAATAAATTATATCGCTATTTAAACAAAAGACCGTCTTATTTTGCCGGCTCAAATAGAATTTTGGTATTACTTATGTTTTTGGGAAGGGAGGGGGGGAGAACAAAACTTTGATACATAAAAAAAAAGATAAGGATAAAAATAAATATTGTTTAAATCTAAAGCAATAAAAACTGTAGAAACTGTAAAAACCTGCGAAAAGAAAAAAGGCAAATTTTTAACCCATTTAATGTCTTTCATTAATTTTTTTCGTTAGGAAATAAAAAAATATATATAAATAATCATTGGAGCATTTTCATTGCGCCCTAGCTTACACGTGTAAAGGATTATTAATAATTTTTGGATGATACTATATTCCCTATCTGACCTTTCTTTTTATTAACTGATTATAGATATTAATTTAAGATTATTTATAATAATATTCATTAAAAATTAAAAACCTGTATAAAAGAAGAAAATACTATTAATTCTATTAATTCAATAATTTACTATACCACCATCCTGGGTAATTATAGATTAATTCTTCATAGAAAGTCTATAGGAATTTTTTGGTCTAATGAGATATTTCTGTAAATCCTAAGAATATCGTTTATAAAAATTTTCGAGTCTATTTGGAACAAAAAAATTTTTATGTTTTATAGCATAAACAATTATGCATATTCATTCCGAATTGGTCGATAATTACCACGGTTGACGGAAGTATAAATTTCAGTACCCTTTTTTTCTGTTGCTTATTTACGTAAATGATCTAAATTACCAGAATATCCAATTATAGTATTTTCTAATAACAAAACTTGAGTTGTTTTATTTGTGTGTGTGGGGGGGGGGTAGTGGGGGGAGGATATCATTATAAAAATAACTTGAAGATATGAATTAAATTTTATTTGATGACGGGGAAGCAATAAATTGGTATTTATGAAGAAAAATCTCATATATTCTAAAGTCCTCTGGAATATTTTATCCTCAATTTTTACGAGAACGTTTCGGAATCGTATTTTCTTTATCGTCAATTATCTTTTGTAGAGTAAAAACGATTAGAATCAGGTTGTATATAAAAATATGAAACGGAATAATAAAACTTATAAAAATAGCATCTTACGTTATTTTCTTACATAATTTTTGTAGAATTTAATAGAATTCAAAATCAAAATAGTTTATGCGAAGAATGTTATTTTTTATTGGAACAAACTGTATAATTATAATATAGAAAAACAAGTCAATAAAAACCGATCATATATTTATCTCAAATGCGCAGAAAAAAATTGAGTGTTTTATAGAATTTTTTTTTTTAATAATTTTGAAAATTTTCGAAATTTATGTTCTATAAAAATCATTTATTTTGTGGAGGTAATCGGAATTCGCGCCTGATCAAAATAGCTTTGAAAATTTATTTTTATTAACGTTGCGTAAATTTCATTTCAGTTTCTTCTTAAGAATTATTCAAGGAATTGTTTGCGAGTGTTTTTTAATGAATTTGATATTAATAAAAAAATTATTATCTATTTGTTAAGAAATTTTAGTTTCCTCTATAAATAATTAAAAATTAGTATTTTCTGGTCCTAATGTCTCAGGAAGTTGTTTTAATTTACATTTGTTTATTTGTTTTTCTTACTGGATTATGCAAAGTTCTTATTTTCTAGAATCAATGACATACTTAATCAAAGTACTCATGTTTTTTGTTTAACAAATTACCTAATTGTTTATTAGATTATTATTAATTATTTAGTTCTGTGTATTCTTTAACATTCTTTCTGTCATTAGAGAATTTTTATATTTTAAATATAGCCAAAAGAATTGTTTAAGAATATAATTATTGTTCAAACAATTGAAATACAAATTAATTATTTTAAGCAATATGGAGAAAAGATTTGAAAAAACTAGAAATGATCCCCAACTTGCCAATAAAAGGACAGACGTAAATGATTACCAATTTTTTGAACATTTATAGAATAAAAAAAATCCATGTTAAATTCAAAATTTAAGGGTTGGAAATCATTCCTGGAAAACTTATTAAATAAGGACTGAAAATTAATTTCAAAAAAATTTAATTTACAAAAAGTTAGGTTGCACATTTAAAACCCCATTTAGTTTTTAAACTTTGGAGATTGTCAAAATATTGCCCACTCTGAAGAAAAAATTGAATTATTCTCTAGTGAACCCTTAAAAAAGGGGGAAGGGGGATTGTCTTGCCCTCTAGTGTAAAAAATAATTTTGCAATGCATTTTTATTTTTTTTTTTCAGTTCAAAATTTAAATATTTGGTACAAAATTTAAGTATTTTGATGAAAATTGGTCTTTTGGGCAGGATTTTTTTTTTATTGAAAATTCATATTTTTCGTTGAAAATTAAACTATGTCAATAAACAATTCATTTTTAATTTCGTTTAAACAATTTTTTAAAAAACTCATTATTCTTATTTAAAAATTCATTTTTTTTTGGTTAAAGATTCAAGTATTTTGTTAAAAATTCCTTTTTTCTCCTTATTTTACCCAAATTTATAAAAATTCGTTATTTGATGGAAGAGTTATCTTTTAACTGTATTCTAATACATTATTTTTTTTTGCTTAAAAAGTTAACGATTTTTCGTGAAATATTAATCTTTTGCTTTAATTTTTTGTTGCAAGATGCTATCATTTTTTTCAAGTGTAACTTTTTTGGTCGAGAATTACAATTATATGTTAAAAATTGGTTTTTGTTCTTATCTAATTAAACTATTTAAAGATTTTTCTTTTGGTAGAAAACTGATTTTTCTTGGTCAAAATTTAATTTTGTTGGCTGAGGATGTAGCTACTTTGTTAAAAATTCTTATTTTCACTCGTTTAATTCAACTGTATCAAAATTCGTGTTTTGGTAATAAAGTCATCTTGTAACTGTCTTCTGAAATTTTTTTTGTCGACATTTTTGTTTAATTTTAATTTTGTTTTGGTAGATTTGACCATTTGGCTAAAAAGGCATATTTTTTGTCGAAAATTCAAATTTTTTGCTTGAAATTCGTCCTTTTGGATGAAAGGTTCACGTTTCATGGTACAAAAGTAATCTTTTAACTGTCTTCTAAAACCTTTTTTTTGCTTGAGAATACAACTTCAATATTAATCTATTTTGTTAGAACATTCGGCTATTTTGTTAAAATCAATTTTTTTTCTAATCGAAGATAGAACTATTTTCTTAAAAATAAGTTTTTTTCTCGTTCAATTCAGCTAATTAAAAAGTCTTCTGTTGGTAGAAAAAAACACCTTTTAACTATAATCTACATAAATCTTTTTTTTTGCTTACAAAAGTTTCGGTTTTTGGTTCAATTTTAATATTTTTTTATGGAAGGTTCGACCATTTGGTTAAAAATGCATCTTCTGGGTTGAAAATTCAACTGCTTTAATGCAATCGTATTTTTGGTGCAAAAATTTAACTATCTACTTAAAAATTCTTCCTTAAAATTGAAAATTCATTTTTTATCATAAAAAAGTCACCTCCCTTACATAAAAATCTATTTTTTAAATGAAAATTTTACTATTTGCTTAAAAGTTCGACTGGTTTATTAAAAATTGGTATTTTTCGTAAACAATTAACTTCTTTGGTTGAAAATTTATCTCCTTTGTAGTAAATTTTGAAATCAAACAAATTTACAATTTTTCATATTGTGTAAAGTATGAGGTGTGCAGTAATTAATTCGAATTTTTATTACAAATTTAGGCATGCTGAAAATATTGGATTTTTTTAAATAGATAACAAAATTGAACTGTACATCAAACTGTTTAAATTCGTTAGGATTGTTATAAATTTTTCAATGCAAATAATCTCTTTTGCTAGTTAAACAGTGGATCCAAAAGTCAAGTCGAGTCTTCGAAATCCAATTTGTTCGAGTATTCGAGTAAATTGAGTTTCAAAGATTCGAGTTGACTTTTGGATTTATTTTTTTCAGCAAAAAAGTACTTCTTTTGATTCAAAAAATTCAAATAGTTTATGGAAACCAAACTGGTTTGATGTAAATTACAATTTTTTTCTGTTCCGAAAAATTCAAATTTCCAAGCGTCTCTAAATTTGTACTAAAAAGTCGAATAAACGACTAGACATCTCTAGTATTTACATTACACGGTTCGCCTAAACCAACTTTAAACACGAAGCTATAGCACGTCAGATTAAAAAAAATTATTTCCTCATATTTTTTGGAACATTTAGGGTCCAAAAGAAAAAAATTCTTCGGCCAGTTTTCGAGAAAAACGAATTTTTTGAATAAAATTAACTTTTATTTTAAAAATTAAAAAATGGTTTTTAGCATCTCAGCTACCGGGGAAATTTTATTTTTCAATAGCAAGTACTTATTTATCTATAAACTAAATATGTGAGAATATAACATTAACCAAGATTAGATTGTGGAAAACGAGTAAATTAAATAAAATAAAACAGTACACTATCGTCGGAAATTATGAGATCGATTGATGCAAGTACTATTAAAAATCACTGCTGGCTTTGAACCACGAATACTCAGCGAAAAATAAATTATAGGACATTTAAAAAAAACAGTTTGAAAGCCTATGCAATTACACGTCTAGTAATTTCAAACAGATTTTTTTCCGATCTGCTGAAGAGAATACCTCACGTGATAAGTTTAAAAAAAAATTCTAGATTTTATAAAATTTTGTAACTCGACTTCAACTTTGAGCATGACCTAGGAAAATTGTTGCAAAAATCTGAAAATTATGCGACATAGAGCCTGAAATTTTATCTTCAATTTGAGCCTAAGAAAATTAAAAAATCTTAATCGGTTCCCGAGATACGATTAAAAATGTTCAATCTTATCTGAGTTGAGTTTTAGTCGACGATCACGGTTTTCGGCCGGTCTGCTGCTCGCCTCCTTCGTTGAGGCAGGACCGAATAGGCCACGCACAGAGGTGGTGCTTGATAAGGGGCTCTCTTATATTTTTCATTCTGCTTATCAGTCAATTTTATTTTGATTTATTGTAAATTTTTGTAACTATTTATTGTTTTTAATTATTTACAATTATTTCAATTTAGAATTATCCCCATATTAAAGAATAAAAAAAATGATGAACAGTTTCTTTTATTTCCCACAATTTTTATCAACTAGAATATTAATAAAAATGTAGATATATTATTACAAGAGTAAACTTTTTTTCAAAAGAAATAAGCATCTAAATTCTAAATAAATTATTTGTATGAAAAACACTCCAAAATATTAAGAGTAAATAATAATGGAATTTCCGAAATAAATTAAGTATAAAACAGTGCTTAGGTGTAATAAAAATTATATTTTTAATTTCTAATAAGTAGTTTATTATTTTCTTCTACACAAACATTTTGCTTACACAAACAAATTGCTCATTATTTAATTTTTCGATGATCAAAATTACAAAATAAATAGTAAAATGTATATATAATAAAAAAACTGTTCATTATTTTTTTATCTCTAATATGGGGATAATTCTGAATTGAAATAATTAAAATAGTTAAAAAACAATGAATAGTTATAAAAATTTACAATAATTTGAAATAAAAAGGACTGATGAGCAGAATGAAAAGTATAAGAGAGTCCCCATCAAGCACCAGCTCTGTGCGTGGCCTATTCGGTCCTGCCTCAACGAAGGAGGCGAGCAGCAGACCGGCCGAGAACCGGAATCGTCCGCTAAAACTCAACTCAGATATGTTTGAACATTTTTAATCTTATCTCGGGAACCGATGAAGATTTTTTAAGTTTCTTTGGCTTAAATTAAAGATAAAATTTCAGGCTCTGTTTTATATAATTTTCCGATTTTTGCAACAATTTTCCTAGGTCATGCTAAAAGTTGAAGTTGAGGTACAAAATTGTTGAAAATCTAGATTTTTTTTAGCTTATCACGTGCTGTATGCTCTTCAGCAGATTATAAAAAATCTGTTTGTCATTATTGGACGTGGAATTTCATAGGCTTTCCAAATGTTTTTTTTTAAATTCCCTATCATTTTTTTTCGCTGAGTTATCGTGTTCAAAGCCAACAGTGATTTTTAATAGTGCTTGCGTCAATCGATCTAATAGTTTTCGACGGTATTGTATGTTTCGTGAGTTTACATCCAAGCGTAAAATTTATAAATATTTTGCTTAAAAACTTTTTTTGTATTAGTATACTGAATGTGAAAAAAATAATATCTATTCTACTTAAATTTAATTTGGCTACTATTATGTATTTTACAATGCACAGACGTAAAAATTAGTCTTTTTAAGATAAGTGACTATAATCAGTTCTAATTCAATTACGTAATATGTGTGCGAAAGTGAAACATAGCTAATTAAAAATATTAAAATAACAATTTAGAAAGAAATTTGTAAAAAAGTTACAACATGATATTTTATAATTTTCAAATACATTTTTTCAGTGAAATCGATGTTTTATGTTATGCTAATGTATATCAGGTATAAGTTGTTCATGCTACATCTAAAAGAATTTGGGTTTCATAAATATTCATTCAAACAATAATATCATTTCATAATATATATATATATATATATATATATATATATATATATCATTTGTATTACTTGAATACGACTCAGACCATTTAAAATACAAAAAATGTGTATATAATACTCATAATATGTACTCTGTTTTTGCTAAAGAACAATAAAGAAATAAAATTATTAAAAATCAAAGGTAATTTCATTCAAAAAATTCGTTTTTCTCAAAAATTGGCTAGGGAATTTTTTTCTTTTTGGTCTTAAAAGGTTCCAAAAACATAACGAAATCGAATAAAAAAGTTCTTACATGCTATGACTTCGTACGTAAAGTTGGTTCAGGCGAACCTTGTCTAATTTTGTTTAAGGGATGTTACTCCGCCATTATTGTTATAAATCCCCACATTTCCCCCTTTTTGTGAAATTTTTGTGCTACGTTACTTGGAGGTCATAATACAAAACTAGGGTCGTTAACCAGATGTGTTAAGAGTGGGGTGGGTGGTGGGGTTGAAAATAGCCGAAAATTGGTAACACAGTTTACGGACGATCCTTCACTTCTGAGACAGCCTAATATCCGCAGGTGGATACTGGATAGATGTGTAGCTAGATGGATGTATTCTGGATAGGTACAGGTACCAAGTCCCCTCCGCTTCTGTCGGAGGTAGCGACGTTAATTATGCGGCCGTGTAATTAAATAGGAGGTAATTAAGGGACGTGGTGGGTATTATTGAAGTTTCTAGGGGTTGTGTGTGGCTGAGTGACGCAGAGGGATGGTAGATGCTGACGCTGACTGGCTGACATGCGCGGTCAGTCCTTCGGCGAACACCAGTCTGAGCATCTGGAAGGGAATAGGCAAGTGAAGGAAATCAAATTCAGGGACAAGGGGGATCAAAAGTGAGGAGGGGAATCAAAAGTGGTTAGGGGGATTGACAGTGGAGGGGGGATCACGAGTGGAAGGGATGATAAGGAGTGGAAGGGGGATCAAACGTAGGAAGAGGATCTAACGTAGGGAGAAGGAGATAGTGCCAGAAGCTGAAGGGAGCAGAGGGATGAGTCGCTTCATACATATGCTAATCATATTCAGAGGTGCTGGCTTCTAGGCTTGAAGAGAGACGAGCGCGAGCCAATTCTATCTCTCCTAGCGGGCAACTACCCGAGGACACTTTGTTCCTTCGCCGCGACCTTTCGACCACCGCAAATCTCATCCGTTCTCCGGACTGCCAATTACGATAGCATCGCGTGACGCTGCCACTGCTTCTCTCCTCTTATGCCACTGTATCGGGATTCAACATTCAACGTTGCATTTCCATGCAACCAGAAAGGCAACTCTGCTTTCCGCCCTTCTAATCTCAACTACCCATATCCTTAGCTCATCCCTCCTACAGTTCCACGGACACCTAACTCAACCGGGGGATTATGCAGTCTGCTCGCCTCAATGGATTCTCCTGTCTAGGGTATTCCAAGTTCAGTTTTGATTCGAAAGTTCTTTTCAATCTTGGGTAATTTCATTTTAATTTCTTATTCCGTCTATATAAACTAGGTTATCGACTTAGGGCTTTTTTTTTACCATGTTTGTACCCTTGGTCAAACACGAATTTCTTATTTTTTGGTATTTTTTTGCTATTCTCGTGAAATCAGTTGCCAATATGCCAACGTGTTCGTGTGGTCACGTTTATCTGATGAAAATATTTATTTGACATAGATGATATGTCAAACGGCTGCGACCAGGTTCACCGAAAAAATGTCCTCCATAAATTTGAAAATCGTCGCGGAATTAATTTTTCTAAATGTCCTAATTTACTTAAATGATTTAAAAAAAATCATTCACCTACACTTACAGAATACATAGGAAGTGATTTAGTTAGTTTATACTTTATAGTGAATACTCATCCAAATTCAGTCCTTTACTTTTGTTGAACAAACCTTTAGTTTTTGTCGACCATGATGAAGATTTAAAAAATTGTAAATAAACACTATAAAATATAAAGTAAACAAAGTACAGCCTACGTATTCTGTATGTGTAGGTAAATAATTGTTTGGATAAAATCATTAAAATGAAGTGAAAGGATTTTAATAATGAATACTGCGAGGGTGTCTAAATTTATGGAGGAAAGTTTTTCGGTGAACCTAGAGGCAGTCGTTTAAAATATCACATATTTAAAATAAATATTTTCGTCAGCTGAATTTTATCTTTCGTCCGATAAAGGTGTTGCAGCTTTTGTATCCAATTTTAGGATAAAATTTATTTCTGGGGTTACTGTAGAACCAAAACCTAAAAGGACGAATTTTTGATCCAAAAAGAACGAATTGTGAACGAAATAGTTGAATTTTTAAACAAAGAAGATGAGTTTAACAAAATAGTTGAATTTCCAACAGATTAATGAACTTTTCAACAAAGTATTTTAATTTTTAATCAAATACTTGGATTTTGACCCAAACAGACAATTTTTTGAGAATATAGTTGAATTTTCAAACCGAAAATGTTCACTTTCGAGAAAAAAAAAACTAATTTACAACTAAAAGAGATAAATTTGTAATATAAAAGAATTAGTTTTCAATAAAACAGTTGAATTTTAGACCACAAAATATAACGTTAAGAAAGTAACTAAAATAAATATAAATATGAAATAAAATAAATTTTTCGACCTAATAATTACCTATTACCTAATAGTTAAATTTTCAACTAAAAAAGAAAAGTCATAAACCAAATGTGAAATCATTGAATTTTTTGTCTAAAAAACTAAGTTAAAAAAAATCAACAAAAGAGTAGAATTTTCAAGAAAGAAGATTAATTTTCTACAGGGTGGGCCATTTTTAAGGTATCCACCCCAAAATCTCCCGAAATAATCAGTATACAAAAAATTTTTTTGAACAAAAGTTGTTCAGGGCAATACGTGCCATTTTTCTGCAAAATGGGTTATGACCTAGAGAT
Source organism: Druon quercuslanigerum (assembly GCA_010014905.2). Lineage (NCBI taxonomy): Eukaryota > Metazoa > Arthropoda > Insecta > Hymenoptera > Cynipidae > Druon > Druon quercuslanigerum. Next base: position 17,064 of record JAAAKG020004795.1, on the reverse strand, counting down.
AAATTTTCAAGGCTATTTGAAGGTCACATTGATTTTTTAAAATTGGAACCCCTATTTTTGACATTAGATTCTGAAAGGGCGGGAAATTTTACGTCCGAAATGATAGTAAAAGTCAATTTTCACGAGGTCAAATAAAAATTAAATAGAGGTCAAATTTCAAAAATCATGCAGAAAATGATTTTTTTGTTTTATTTTTTTAACACGTTTAGGCAACACAAAGCTGGGGTGGATTTGGGATTAATGGAGTTGATTACCTTGATCTTGAGGCCAACTTAGAAGGTCATTCGAGGGTCAAAACGTTTGTTTTCTTCAACAAATACACCCGAAACCAAACCTACAGACTCACAAGCTCCAAACCAACAAAATCCAAACTTTGACCTTCGAATGACCTTCCAAGTTGGCCTCAAGGTCAAGGCGATTAAGGTCTTCTGTCCCAAATTCACGCCAGCTTTGTGATGCCCAAACGTGTAAAAAAACAAAAAAATCATATTCTGTATGATTTTTGAAATTTGACCTCGATTTAACCTCAATTTGAGTTCGTGAATATTGACCCTAACTTTCATTTCGGACGTAAAATTTCCCGCTTTTTCAGAATCTAATGTCAAAAATAGAAGTTCCAATTTAAAAAACTCAATGTGACCATCAAATAACCTTGAAAAATTATCTTAATGTCAAAACCATTTTTGTAGAAAAATGACACCCATTGTCCTGAGCAACTTTTGTTGAAAAAAATTTTTTGTATACTGCTTATTTCCGGAGATTTTGGGGTGGATACATTAAAAGGGCCCACCCTGTATATAAAGAAACGAACTTTCAATAAAGGAGTTAAGTCTGCAAGCTAAAATGTCAACATTTTTTAAAAAAAAATGTTGACTTTTAAACTTGAAAAGTTGAATTATCAACAGAACGTTAATTTTTATTCAAAAAGGTTAAGTTTTAAAGGAAATCGTTGAATATTCAAAAAAAACAAAGAAATAAGTTTTCAACCAAAAATGGAATCGTTACATTCTCCGCCAATTGTTAACTAAATTGTTGAATTTTACACTAAAACGAATAAATTTTTAAACAAGTAGCTATATTTTCAAGCAGAAAAATTAATGTTCTTTTTAGCTTAATTTTTAACCAAAAAAGATGCATTTTTATACAATTACTTAAATTTTCCACTGAAAAGAAATTTTCTCACCAAGAGGATTAATGCCCTACCTAAAACGATGAATTTTCAATAAAATAAATTAAATTACTAATAAATAGTTCAATAATAGATTTTTCATTATTCAGTGTAATCATTCAACAAAAACTTGAATCTTTAATCTTAGGTATGAATTTTCAGCGAAAAATAAATTTTTAACGAAATACTTTAATTTTCTAACAAATTGTTAAATTTTCTACCCGAATATATGAAATTTCAACTAAAATCATGTTTACAAGCAAATAGTTGAACTTTTAATTGAAATTAGGCATATTTACCAAAAAAATTAGGTTAAAGACACGGACACCTACTTCAAACTAAAAAGATTTCTGCTAATGGCTAAGATACCTTAAAAAAACTTTTAATTCATAAAAAAAATATTTAAAAAGTCGAATATGCTGGGTTTAAAAAACTCACTCTGATATAAAAAACAATATTTGTCGACCATTAGTATAGAAGTGAAATATAATAATAAAATTGACATTTTCTCAAATTTCACAATATAGTTTTGGAATTGAAAATATTTCATAACAACAGAACAAAATAAACTATAGAATTCAACGGAGTTAATTTTATTATTAAACTCCACTACTATACTAATAATGTAAAAATCTTGTTTTCTACATCAAACTGACTTTTTTATACCTGGCGAAATCAACTTTAAAAAGAAATAATTGAGTGCATAATATATGTATGCACATAATAAATATCAGTGCTTTTAATTTATATTCATTTGTATGTGTTTTGTTATTACCATTATAATTTATAATTATGTATAAAAATGTCAAAATTCCATTATTAATTTCAAGGCCGTTTCAACAAAAATGCTGTACCCTAGTATCACCCTTTTGTACCCTTCGGGATAAAAAGGCTCTCCTGGGAATGGGATATTGTTGTATTTTTTTCGAACAATAAAATAAAAGGTTATTGAATATAGGATGTGGTTCCATTTTTCACTTTTTACGTAATGAAAAAAAGGCTACTGGAAAAGGAGTAAGGGTACATTAGGCTACTTAAAAAGGGGTAGAGCTTTGTTTCCACTCACGCCTACCCTTTTTCGATTTCTGAAAATGTAATATGGTTGTATTCTTAATTATCAGATACTGAAAAGAAAAGTAATTAAAAATGAAATACGGTTTTTCACTTTTCAGCTCATGAAAAGAAAGGCTACTGGAAAAGGAGTAGAGGTGTGTTTCTCACGCTTACCATTTTTTACGTTATCAAAAATGTCGTATGGTTGTATTTTTACTTTCCACATAATGAAAAGAAAGGCCACTGGAAAAGGGTTCAAGGGTGTGTTAGGTTACTGGAAAAGGCGTGTGATCCTACTCAACCTTATGTTATAAATAAATAAAATTTGATATGGTTGTATTTTTACTTTCCACATAATGAAAAGAAAGGCTACTGGAAAAGGGTTCAAGGGTGTGTTAGGTTACTGGAAAAGGGTTAAAGGCTGTGTTAAGCTAATAAACTTATGTTATAAATAAATAAAATGTGATATGGTTGTATTTTTACTTTCCACATAATGAAAAGAAAGGCCACTGGAAAAGGATTCAAGGGTATGTTAGGTTACTGGAAAGAGGTTCAAGGGTGTGTTAGGTTAATGAAAAAAAGTTAAGGCTACTGGAAAAGGCGTGTGATCCTACTCAACCTTATCTTTTTTCAGAGTATAGCCTCTTTAACAAAACATGCCGGCCTCCAGAACACCTGTTTGCTGTTTCTGCATTTTTAAATCGAGCAAGTTGTTATTTTATTTTTAACCTTGAAAATAACTTGAATGAATAGAAATTAAATAGATTTACGAGATTTCAAAAATATCACTTGTCGCAACCTCACAACGGCACTTTTCGAAAACAATATACAATTTATGCCTAAGTTTGATCCTAAAACCTAATGTACGCTGATTTTTGGTTGATATTAAAGTGTTTCGTATAAATTTTTCAACAGTTGACAGGGATATCCATAACAGGCAAAGAAATCAATTTTGTCAGTATAAAATTTTCATCATTTTCATGGTTGTATTCTGCTGTGTTTGACAACAAAAATTACAAACGTATAAGTCTTCTTTTTGATTCGCTTATCAGACTAAAAATTAAATTGTGAGAATTTTAAAAGATTGGCAATTTCTTTACGTACTCTAGTGATTTAAAAAATTAATTATTAATTAACACCATTTTTAAAAATATTTTTTTTGAATTTAATGAATATAATGTAGAAAAGAGGTATTTTCTGTAAAACAGTTTATTGAGAAGACGCATATAAGTCTGCAACTTTATTTTGAACGTAATGAAGTTTATTTGTGTTACCAAATAAAAGTGTGCATAACAAGCTTCTTGAAGCTTCTTCTTTCTTAAAAAAATGTAAAAAAATGTAAAGTTTGTATTGCTTCCTTTTCTGTTACGTCGAAGAGAAAAAACGGCTGGAATTGTCCTGATTTGCAATGGGACATAATTTCGCCTCTTTTATCGAACTCGACGTTGTCATTTTTTCAGAGACCAATAGCTCATTTGAATGCGTTGTCTCATGCTCGCAGCGGTTTTGTTTTACGTACGGCCGCGGACTCAAAGTCAGTCAGGACTTGAGAAGAGGGACTTGATTTAATGCCATGACGATATCTCGGTGAATCGCACTGGGCTTAACGAGCACTGCCCCACGTGCACGTATGTCGTGTTTGCCATCTGGGATTTTCGAAAACTCTCATGCTCCTCCTTGATATTAGAATTTAACCGGGCTCAAGGACCTGCACAACATTTCTCATTAAAAAAAATTCACTCAGATTTGAGTACTATTTTTTTTCTGTTTATTTTAGGAAGCTTCTATTACCTATGTGGAAATTTACAAATGGCAAACCGAGGACATTAAAGCATTTCTCTAAAATTTCACTTTTAGTCATGTAAAATGAAATTAGGTATTATTCGATGTGAAAATATTAATTATTAATAAAAATTATTTATAATTTAATTCGCGATTCGGCGAGAAATATTATTATATATAAATCATTATATAATTTAATTAAAGTAAAGTAACGCTACAATACCAAATGTTATCGTTTCCAACTGTTGACATTGGTACGGTACCTTACATGTAATGGAATTTTAAATACCAGTAGCCAGTAACTGGACACCTGCTGACATGAAAATTTAAAAAGAAATTTTTTAATTATTTCTCAGGATACATGTTTTAGTCAAACAAAGAAATTTTCTGATGGACCCAAACTTTTATTAATATATAGTATAATAACGCGCATAATATTTATGTAATTCAAGGGATTCATGGAAGTTAAGGAATTTACGGAATTTACGGAATTGAACGAAATCATATAACGCCCGCAATTCACGAATTTTTATGAACTTCAAGAAATTCATGGAATTGACGGAATTCAAGGAATTTAAGGAATTCAGGCAATGCACGGAATTCAAGAATTTTGCAAGATTCAACGAACTCATGAAATTCCAGGAATTCATGGAATTAACGAAATTCGAAGAATTTATGGATATCACAGAATTGAGCAAATTCACGAAATTCAAGAAAATTCACTAAATTCATGCATTTCATTGAATTTGTGGATTTTGTGGAATTTATAGAATATAAGAATTGATTAAATTCAAGGAATTCGTGGAATTTATAGAAATGATGCAACTTCAGGAATACATCGATCTCATGGACTTTCACGAATTCCGGTAATACCGTGAATTACATAGAGTCCGTGAATTCTCTGATTTCCTTGAATTCTGTCCATTCGTTGGATTCTGTAAATTTCTTGATTTGCGTGAATTCTTTTGTTTCCATTCTATGCATTCCATGCATTTGATCAATTCCTTGAATTTCTTGAATTCCGCGAATTCCAAAAATTTAATTAATTTCTGCAGTTATATGAATTCCGTGACTTTCGTGCATTTCATGAATTTCATAAATTTCTTGAATTCCCTGAATTCTGAAATTTCCATGCATTCCGCAAATTCCACAACTTCCGTGAATTTCTTAAATTCCGGGAATTCGATGAATTCCATGATTTCCATGAATTCCGTGAATTTCCTGAATTCTGTGAATATCCTTAATTCCTTGACATCCATGAATTTCATGAATTGAATTCATTCCATGAATTAGATGAAATCTGTGAATCTCTCCAATCTAGCGAATTCCTATAATTATATGAATTCCTTGAATTCTATCAATTACAGAAATTCCATCAATTTCGTATATTCCTTGAATGGTGCGAATTTCTTAAATTCCCTAAATTCCATGAAATCCGTGAATTTCATCAATTCTGTAAATATCCTTAATTCTTTGACATACAAGAATTTTATGAATTTAAAAAATTCCATGAATTCTGTGAATCTCTCCAATCCAGCGAATTTCTAGAATTCTATGAATTCCTTTAATTCTATCAATTCCGGGAATTTTATCAATTTTGTATATTCCGTGAATGGTGCGAATTTCCTGAATTTCCTAAATTCCATCAATTCCGTGGTTTTCATGAATTCTGTGAACATCTTTAATTCCACGACTTCCTTGAATTTCTTTAATTCCGGGAATTCGATTAATTACTTGAATTCAAATGATTCCTTTAATTTGACGAATATCGCAAATTCCGTGGCTGACGAGAATTCCACGAATTTCTAGTATTCCATGAATTTTATGAAATCCTTGAATTCCATGAATTCCGTGAATTTCATGAATTCTGTTAATATCCTCAATTTTTTGACATCCATGAATTTCAGGAATTCCGAAAATTCCATGAATTCGATGAATTCTGTGAATCTCTCCAATCCAGCGAATTCCTAGAATTATATGAATTCCTTGAATTCTATCCATTCCGGGAATCCCATTGATTTCGTATATTCCTTGAATGGTGCGAATTTCTTAAATTCCCTAAATTCCATCAATTCCGTGAATTTCATGAATTCTATAAACATCTTTATTTCCACGACTTCCGTGAATTTCTTTAATTCCGGGAATTTGATGAATTATTTGAATTCAAATGATTCCTTGAATTTGACGAATTTCGGAAATTCCGTGGCTGACGTGAATTTCACGAATTTCCAGTATTCGACGAATTTCCAGTATTCGACAAATTTAATGAATTCCTTGAATTCAATGAATTCCTTGAATTTCATGAATTCCGTGAATTTCATGAATTCTGTAAATACCCTTAATTCTTTGATATACACGAATTTCATAAATTTTGAAAATTTCATGAATTCTGAATTCCGGGAATTCCATCAATTTCGTATATTCTTTGAATAGTGCGAATTTCTTAAATGCCCTAAATTCCATCAATTTCGTGAATTTCCTGAATTCTATAAACATCCTCAATTCCTTGACTTCCATGGATTTCATGAATTTGATGAATTCCGAAAATTTGATGAATTCGATGAATTCTGTGAATCTCTCCAATCCAGCAAATTACAGGGAATTCTCTTAATTCCGGGAATTCAATTAATTGAATATATTCCTTAAATGTTGCGAATTTCGTAAATGTCTTAAATTCCATTAATTCCTTGAATTTGACGAATTCCGCGAATTCAGTGGCTTACGGAATTCCATCAATTCAGCGAATTTCATGAATACTTCGAATTTAATAAATATCCGTGAATTCCTTGGCTCCATGAATTTGATGAATTCTTTAAATTTCTTTAATTCCTTGACTTGCATGAATTTCATGAATTCCGTGAATGCCATGAGTTCCATGAATTTCGTGAATTCCTTGAATTCGATGAATTTCGTGAATTTCTTGTGCACAATTTTCGTCTTAAAAACGCTCTAGTACATGTATCGGAATACTTGACGGCGACTTCACGATTTACAACACTTACGATACATCTATCGCACATTCGTCATTCCAATACCATGTTAGCAATTTTACCTTACTTTTGTATTTTACAAGTATGGTAGAAGTGTTGTAGGTTTCCAAACATTTTGAACAATTTACCAATTAAGGAAAATGAGACGATCTGTTAGGTGCAGATCGAGCAAAGAAAAAAAAATTGTTGCTTCGTCCAGATTCGGTTGAAGGTCATCACTACTACACACATACTTATGCGCATATAATACATTCTTTGAATATATCATTGGTTTATAAACTTAATTTAACTTAAATAATGAAATAAAATTAAAATACATTACATACAATATCATCTCACGCTTTTAAGGCTACTAAAAATCGAAAACGAAAACGAATCAGTTCTACAGTAAGTTTGCAAATGGATGATTTTTTTATTAACAAATTTTTGAAATAAAAACCCTATATTTTTTAATTTTGAATATTTCAATTTTTGTACGGTTTAGATACTTGCATGTGTTTTGAATATTACTTTGTGTGAAATTCTTGAACAGCTACGTAAAAATTTAATTCTTGCTATTTGTTATCAGATTTATTCCACTACGTCATAAGAGTTCTGATATTTGTAAACGATTCGATCCTTGAAATTGTCTTATAACCAAGATGTTAATTTTAAAGACAAATCACCCGAAAAATGACCGAAAAATTTTGTGTGAATGCACAACCAGGAAGTGAGAGTGAATTTATTTTTCCCCCGGAAATTTAACAATTTTTTGGAACAAAAGGCAATGCGCATTTAAAGACTTAAACAATTACATTTTTTTAAATTTTGTTAAGTCTTCTAAAATCTTGCAAAACCGTATAAAATCCGTGGATATACTTTCTAATCTCGTGAACTACCTTAAAATCCTTTTTAATTACATTAAATCTTTGGAACTCTTTTAAATTTCTTAAATCTGTTAAAACTCCTTCAAAGCCTTTAAAGTATTAGGAAGACCTTTGAAAGTTCGTTTAATTTTTTGAAATTCTACGAAATGGTCTAAGATAAGCAGATCTAATTTAGTACGGTTTGAAATATTTTGAAATACTTTCAAATTCGGTAAAATCGTCAGAAATCCTTTATATCTCTCGAAAGCCGTTAAAACTCTTTAACACTCTTTAAGATCATCTAAAATCAGTGTTTTTCATGTTTTGAAAAAGCTTACAAGCCTTTAAAATCCTGTGAAATCATCAAAATCTCTTTAGACCTTATACAATCTGTTAAAACTTCTTAAAACCCTTTGAAATATTTGGAAATCTTTCGAAATATCGTTAAATCTTTTAAAATCTTGCGAAATCATGTGAAATTTGTGTATATACTTAAAAATGTCTTTTAATATCTTAAAATCCTTCAAAATCCTTTGGAATCGTCGAAACTCCTTTACATTTTTTGAAATACATAAAAAGGCTTTTAAACTTGTTAGATTTTCCCATACTTTTTCAAATTCCGCTTAATCTTTTGAAATCTTACGAAATCTTCTCAAATCAATGGATATTCTCTGGAATATTTTGAAATAGCTTAAAATCCTTTAAAATCCTATTAAATCATCGAAATCACCTTAAATCTGTTAAAATCAAATCCGTTAAAACTCTTTGAAATATTTGCAAATCTTTTGAAATCATGTAAAATCCCTTCAAATTGGTTTGAACCTTCAGAGTTCCCTTAAAATATCCTTACATCCTTCAAAATTCGTAAGAAACGACTTCGGTGTTTCTTAAAATCCGTTGGATTTCAGTTAAATCTTTTAAACTATTTCAAAATTTCTTGTATTGCACTCAACTAATTTTGAAATAATTTTTTAATTCTTAAAAAAACTCTGTGGTTCTAAGAAATACCCTATAATTTTTTAATTTTGTTTAAATACTTTCAAAACAATGAAAATCTTTGAAATATTTTGAAATTCGTTTAAATATTAAAAAAAGTTTAATTCCCCTAAAAAATAATGGACGATCCGGTACGACAAGGAAAACATGTTTATATTTCTTTATAGCAATGTTTACTTTTAATTTATAAAAGAGTTTAAAAAAAATAGGTTATAATGTAGGTTAACATTCCTTTGGCACCGAATTTGCTGCACAGATTTTCCAGAAAAGTTATTGAGGGTACTAATTCAGTAACCTGGAAAAATGTTTCGAGCATTTCAAATTCATTGTAGTCCTCCAATTGCGGTTCGTGACACGAAAATAAAGAAGGCCTCTTCGCAATGTTTTCACGCTACGGAATTTAAATGCATTTTGTGCACAGAGAGCATTAAATAAATTTTCGAGAAAAATAAATTTTATATAACAACATTATTGCAAGTTTATTTAAAAATAAATTTACATAAGGTTTTGATTGCAAGATGTTATAATCGGTCAATTTCATTTCGAATCACGCTCAGTCTTTCAGTTGAATACAATTTTTTTTTTAAATTCTAAAAATGACAAAATCCTGACTGTTTTCTTCAAATTCTAAAAAGTCGATTATCCAAGAAAATCCACTCATAAAAAAATACCTTTCGTTCTTTTGAAAAAGAAGGTTTTTAGAAAAGCTCTCAATTTTTTTATTAATTCCAGTATTTAAAAAAACATGTCTGAGGCGGGTAATTTTGGTTTGGTTTTTAATATATATTTTCATTTTTTTTCTTAAAAAATTTAAGCTGTCACAAAAGAGGGAAGGGTTTACTCTGTGTAAATTTATCGAGAAGTAAACTTTAACGTGGAGATTTTTTATAGCTTTTATAGTTCTCGAGAAAAACGCGGAAATTAGATTTTACAAAAATAATTTTTTTTTTCAATGCAAAGTGGTGCTTTAACAAAAAAACTTACAAAAGTAGTACATAGGCTGGCCATTGTTTTTCAGTTTTCAAATTTCTTTGTTGTTAGTCAAAAATTTTTGTTCGAATTTGAAAAAATTTAATACTTAAATGCGATAATATATTAAAAATAATTCTTTTTTCAAGTATGTTGTAAAAATTTCGTCAGAGAATAACAATGAATCACAAATTTGGTTGGTAAATGATTTAAAGCCACACTTATGGGTTCCAAAAGAAAACCCCATAATTGAGAAACTTTAATTTTACCTAATATTGGGATTTATTAACACTTTTTGAAATTTTTTTTCAGAAATATAATAATATGAAATTAAATAACATAAACTAACTGGTAATTCAAGAATTCTCAGTCATCCAATTACTTATTTTTTATTGTTTAAACCATTTGTATGTCTTTAAAAAATGTTTTTTGAGGTAAGTAGCTATAACAGTAACAGAAATTGTTTAAATAATTTTTCAATTGTGTTTACATTGTTCTATTTTATATTTAATTTTTTTAATAATTTAATTTTTTTAAAGATTTACAAGTATTCTTGAAAAACAAAGTCGTACTTACGAATATTGAAATCTGTTCAAAATTTTTTGAAATAAAATGTTTCTTCTGCTTTTTTAGGTCCAGTATATACTTGAACAAACACGAATTATTTAAATAATTTCGAATATATGTAAACAAATCATTTTATTGTTATTGATTAAAATAATTATAACATCTATAAAATACATGCATTTCGCGATTTAACTTATAATTTTTTTTAAATAAACTTTAATGATATAAACGATTAAAAATTAGTTCAAAATTTACTGGATAATTTTACGTTACCGATGAATGATGATTTATGATTTTTTTCAGAAAACGTTGATAAATCGCAATATTCAGTAAAATAAAAATTTGACACTTATGGGGTTTTGTTTGGAGACCCATAGGAGTGGTTTGAAGTCATTCAAGCTAAAAAAAATTATGATTTATTCTTATTCTCTGATGAATTCTGAACAATATTATAAAATACTAAATTATTTGTAACGTAGTATAACACCTAAATGTTGGATTTACAAAACCTTACTTTAGCTTAATGGTCTTTATGGGACGCTTAATGGGAAATTTCTTAGTCTTTGTGTAACCCCTAAAAATTAACCAGTTTTACTGAAATTCCAAGGAAATTTTTTTTGCAGTCGAACAAAACTGAAAGGGGGAGAGGAATGAGCAGATAAATTATTTTAAAAAATTCCATATCGAAAAAAAATTTGTTTATTAAACTGTGAAATACATATTTCTTTCTATTCTCTCTAGAATGATGCATAAAAATAAAAACTCATTCTGACACCATAAGCTAGAATTTTCAGGAAATTTTTTAAAATTTGAAATGGCATTGGTCAATTGTAAATAAACAAGTTATCATAATTATTAAAGTTTCTGTTCTAATTTATTTTCGCAGCGTAAAGAGAAACTGGTATAATTTCGTTGAATAAGGTAATTTCGAGATAGTATTGACCCCCGTGAGGGGCGAATGATGGCAGCTAATTTTTCAGTTAGAAAAAAACATCACGGGGGTCGTAAGGCGCCCCTAGGGCAAACGAGCGACTTTGTCAGAGGGCGTCTTGTTCATTTGAGCCGAATAAACAATAAAAAGTTGACGCAAAGTTTTAACCACAGGGGATCTAAGCCACCGAGCGGCGAAATAAACATATTTTCTCGGTTCGTTTATTATTCGAACTACCATGATTCTGCCGCCGTTTTCGGACTGCGAGAGGGTAACTTTAATGTCGTTATGCTGATGCTACTCCAGCCTTCATCAGTAACCCTCACATCTCAAGATTATTAAAAAAAATTATTTATCATAAACATAAAGAGTACCGGGACTGTGTCGTTTGGCAATGTGAACTTTTTTACGAATTACAAATGACCTTAAATATTGAGACTTTGTGAAGCTCTTCGCCTGGGAAAATTTCTAGAGAGATTGATCAGAGATATGGGTCTGAATAGGGTTATGGCACGAACGTGTTATTTAATTAAGCAACGCATGAATCTATAGATCTATAGATCAATATAAAAGCCACCCCCCTCCCTATATCCCCTCATAGAATTTTCTTTCTTAATTTTCTTATATAGCTAAATGTTATAATAAATATAATGATACAATTTTTTAAGGAAGCGAGGCCCCTGACTAGAAAAGAGCCGCAAAATAGTTGGGAATTTGGTTGAAAACCGGGAATTTTTCAGATTTGTTTTTACCTTTGCAATAAATATTGTCTTCACCTTCAAAAACGGATCGGCTTAACGTTATAAAAAATCTTTCCTGAAATATCGAAGAAAATTTTATATTTAAGATTTTATATTTAATTTTTGATAAGAAAAGAATGTTTTTTGAATACTACATTACGGTGGTCCAAAAATTTACTGGATTTCTTTTCAATTTGCATGGATATTGCTCGGATATTTGAACAAGCCCTATAAACTTTAATACCTATTTCCCATACGAAAAAAGACGTTTTATAAATTTTAGGCAGAATCGTCAATACTAGCTGAATCTAGTTGAACCTCAACATTTCTCTTCACATACAATACAAATAAAAACTTTTTAAAAATTTGGGTTTTTCAAGTTTTGGTGCTTCTTATGTTTTTTGCTGTTTTTCAAATCGAAATTTTTTATATAAAGTATTGCATCAAGTATTACTGCCAACTAATAATTAGATGTATAAATAAATTATTAAAACAATTGACTACTGTTCTTATCAATTTTATCTGAGAATAGAGTTACAAAGTCGTGTTTTTTTAGAATTTTTCAACTTATTTTCAATCTTTCAATAAAGTTCAGATAATAATTTTTTCAAGTTAACAATAATAATGGTTTAAAACATCAACTACTATTTTTTAATATTGTCTTTAAATAATGCTACAAAGTGGCAGTTTTTTATAAAATATTCAATATTTTGTCCAAGTTTTTACCGTATTTAAGTATTTCCGCGTTAATACTTACTATACTTAGAGCCTGGACATTTTTTAAATTATTAATTATACCCTATACCTTAGAGTGACACATTCTCTTAATTAAATTTTCTAACGTATCGTGCTCTATATTGAAGTTGTGGTACCCTATAAATTTACCTACTAATAATTCCTTAAAAGAGTCTCTCAATGTGTTTAATATACCGTCTGCATCATATATCATTTCAGTCTTGGTATTTCTCATGCTGTCTAACTCTGTTCTTTCAACTCTTGTAATGCTGATCAAAGCTCATTTGAAAAACAATTTCTTACTTCTTTCAGAATCTGCTTGCATTTTTCTATTCTTCTGTTCTGATTTTATTTTAATTTTCCTTGTCTAATAGTTCAAATGTCATTTTTTTGTGTCTGTAATCATCTTTAAGTCTATTTATCTCCTCATCACTAAGGCCTGCGATGCTCAACTTTCTGTCATATTCTTTTCTTCTTTCTTGGGCGGCTTCTTGGATTTGATCACTCCATCGCACATCACCAGACACTCTTCAACCGCAATACCACATACTTTTATCGCAAAAGTAACAGTGATTTGATCACATCATCACACATCACCAGACACTCTTCCTACAACCGCAGTACCACATACTTCTGCCGTACAAGTAACAGTGACATCTTGGATCATAGCCGATGCGCCCACTATATCTTTATTGTTTATTAGTGTCTTCCAAATCTTGCGAAAGTCTGGGAATTTCTATAACTTAAAATTAATGTCAAACAGAGTAAATTTGAAATTTTAAAATTTTAATTTGAAATTTTTTTGCTCTGTTTATAAAAAGTTCTAGGTTATAAATGTGACAACTTTAAGATGTTGATTTTTAATTATTAATGGTCGTACAAAATAAAAAATTGGTCAGGGTTGATAAGTCGTCCTTTTTCGTTGGAAATTCATTAATTGGGTTGAAAATTGAACTATTTTCGTAGAAAATGTACTTTTTGATTAAAATTCAAATTTTGCTGTTAAAGATTAAGCTTAAATCTTTTTTGGATAAAAATGTAACTGTTTTTTTGACAATTTGTATTCTTAAATAAAAAAATTATCTATTGTAGTAGAAATTTCATATTTTTAAAATAAAAATGCAACTGTTTGATTAAATAATAAAAATTTAAAGTTATCGATTCTAAGCCATCATCTTTGGTTGAAAATTCAACTGTTTTGTGGAAAATTCAACTTTTTGGGTTGAATTTACAAATATCTTAGGAGAAAATTTACTTCTTGTTTAAAACTTGTGTATTTTTGTTGAAAAGTCAACTATCTTTTTTGAAAATTTTTCTTTTTATTTGCAACTGTTCGGCTAAAAAATCAACAGTTAAGTAAAAAATTCATCTCTTTGGTTGGAACTTAAACTATTTTGTTGAAAACTGCTCTTTTTTTTTATTAAAAATTCAACCTCAGGAGTGAAAGTTGAAGTACTTTGCTGATTTTTTAAAATAAAGATTTATGTCATACGTTAAAAATTAATTTTTTGCTGAAAATTCATATCATAAAAACTTCGCCTGTTGGTCTAAAGCTTCAACAATTTAGGTAAACTTTTTTTTGTTTCATGACTCAAAATTCTTTTGTGTTTGAAAATTCTTCTTTTTGGTTTTAAACTTCATTTTTTTTAATTTTTTGCTTTTTTGGTCAAAATATATACTGTTACACTTTTTTGTAGAAAATTCTTTTTTTCAAGGTTGAAAATTTAATATATATTTTTTTTAAATTAAAGTATTTTGTTAAAAAGACATTTTCTTTTGCAGAAAAGTTTCTTTTTGGTTTGAAATAAATAAATCAATTTGCGAAATTTTAGTTTCTATCTGAACTATTGTTTATTTTGTTTATAAAAGATTTCATAGATTAAAAATGTTACAAGATGAAGATGCTGGTATTTGAATATTAATCGTTAGGGTTAATGCAAAATTGATCAAGGAACAATCAGAAAAAGTCAAGGAAATTAAAAATGAAATTTTAACTCTGAAAGGCATGTATTGTTTTAAATAAAATTATCTTTAAAATTACGTTACGTAATTTAAGTATAGTCCCTAATTAAAGAGTGTTCTTGGCTTAAAGAAATGAAATAAAAGAAATGCATTTCTTTGGATTCAAGATTTTTTTTCAGTGTCTTTTTTTCACTTGAAAGATATTTCACTTTTGATGTACCTATAAACATTTATTTAAAAAATGTGCATTTATTTTTGAAATCAATGTTAAGGGAGCCGCAAAACTATAAAACGCAATGTATGTATTCAAAATGAAGGTGATAAACATGCGTGTGTTTGTTTCTCGAAAGGATATTGCATGAAGGTATCGATTTACAAGGACGGCAAGCGGATAATATATTGAAAGAATAAATCCAGATGGTAGACTCTGGGTATTTTCTATATTCACTCGACTCAATGGTTTCAGCTATCTCTGAAGGATCAAATCCATGAAGAAGGTTGACGATATAGTTTCTATGTAACCATATCTGGACCGACCGCGCGTAAATTTACTGGGTAGGGTACACACTCGCACTGGGGTGAATTCGCAATCGTTCGGCAAAGAAGAGACAGGGAAGTCAACGCATCTGAGATTTTGAAGACTAGATATCCTACAATGAGGATGAGGATAAGGATAAATCGCTAACAAGATGTTTCGCCAAACATAAAAGGGAGCGATCTTCTTATTAACACTTTCGAGAATAAATCTTCTGCAAATATCTTTTTAGGAAGGGTTTTATTGAGCGTGTAAATAGCTTGAGGGTCATCCATAAACTATGTTATGCGTTTTTGACTATTTTTGACCACTTTCTTCTCTTGTTGGCCATAGCAGTTGATTTTTCGACGAAAAAGCTGAATTTAAAAATGTAGTTAAATTTTTAACAAATACTAAAATTTTTAATAAAAAAAATGAATTTCTAACCAAATAGTTGAATTTTCAACCTACAAAAATGCATTTTTTAACCAAAAGGTCGAATTTTCGAACAAAAAATTTAATTTCACCAAAAAAATTGCATCTTAAACAAAAAACATTAAACTACACCAAAAAGAGTTGTATTTGCAAGTACATTGTTAAATTTGCAAAAGGAAAAGACTAATTTCTTAGAAAACAGTTGTATTTTCAACCCGAAAAGTAGAATTTTAAACAAGAAAGTTCATATTTAACCTGGAAAGATGCATTTTCAAAAAAAATTAAACCAAAAAGAGTTGCATTTTCAAAAATTCAATTAAATTTTTATAACGAAAGAAAGATTATTTAAAAAAAATTGAATTCTTAATCCAAAAAGTTAAATAATTATCAAGAAAGTTGATCTTCAACCTACAAAGACTAATTCTAAATAAAACAGTTAAATTTCAGTTCAAAAACAGATACCTTAGGCACTATACTTGAATTTGTAACAAAAAAAAACATTTTCAACGAAATATATAAGATTTTAACCAAATAGTTGAATTTTAAACCCTCAAAAATGCATTTTAACCTAATCGTCGAATTTTCAAACAACAAAATTTTATTCCACCAAAAAAGTTGCTGCTTTAGAGAAATAGTTGAATTTTGAAAGGATGTATTTTTGATGCAAACGCCTGTAAAAAACAAGAATCCAAAGACCAAATTTGGACCACAACGAATAAACCAAAAATACTTCAATTGTAATCTGAAACAGTTATTGACAAATACAAAATTCAGACAAAAATAAAAAAGAGGACACAAAAACGAGATGCAGTTTTTAAAATAAAGTTTAATTTTTAATCCGAAAAGTAGAATTTTAAACAGGAAAGTTCAAATTTAACCTGGAAATATGCATTTTCAAACAAAAAAGAATAAATTATACCAAAAAAATTGGCATTTTCAATTCAATTGAATATTTATAAAGAAACGACGAATATTTTAAAAAGAAAGTAAATCTTTAATCCAAAATGTTCAATATTAATCAAGAAAGTTGATTTTCAACCAACAGAGACCAATTTTAAACAAAAAATCTTCCCGGTGCGCGGGCACATCCTCGTCGCGCGCAGCTCGCTTCGCTCGCAAGTTTGGGCGCGCCTGTGGCGCGCGCATGTTGGATATCGCGCTTCGCGCTCGATAATGTATTAACCTCGCGCTTCGCACTCGGATATTTATACTTTGTGTCCGGAATGTTTTCCCAATTACGTATTTTATTAATTATGCAGAATTGATTGATACTTTGCAAAAACCTCTTTTAAATACCATTTTTGTATGTATCTTCAATATCTTTATATTTTAAATTATGCAAGCAATTCGGTGTAAACATTAAATTTCTCAAAGCTC